>OZ038453.1:11492896-11555015 GCA_964036195.1 Sphaerolaimus hirsutus | reverse complement strand
AGCCCCCCCCCCCAGAAAATTTTTTCAGCTATCTATCCCTCGGGAGGAGCGATTTGCTATCTATCCAGCCCCCGCGAGGGCCAAAATCTTGGAGACCCCTGGCTGCAGCCCCCCCCTTCCGGGGGTGAAACCTAAAAACTCCCGGAAAAATGCAACTTTTACTATATATATTTCGATGTTTCTTAAAAATTTTGCGCGCAAGCGCGCACTTTCTTCCCCATGCATTGGATTTTCAGCGTATTTTTTGCGACTTTCGCTGTTTATGTATGCATATTTACATACATAGGGAAAATTTTTAGAGGGGGGGCTGAGCCCCCCCCGTTCGCTGGCCCCCGTAAACAAGCAGCCCCCCCCCCCCGCTCAAGAATCCTGGATACGTCCCTGCCGGGATGGCCGGTGTTTTTTTAAACCGTCCTTAAAAAAAAATGTTAAAAACAGAGACATCAAACCGTTTTTATTCAAAAACATCAGCCAAATTTTTTTGTAGAATGCACTAGGTATTTTGCAATTTTTTTGCGCGCAAGCGCGCAATTTCACTTTTTTAAATTAAAAAACAAAAAAACATTTTTTGGCCATCCCTAGGTGGCACTTGATTCTATTTGAGTTTGTAGAAGTGTGCCGGCTACTACGCACTATGGGCGCCGTTTGCGATTATCGATGCCTATGATGGCAGCGCGATTTTCGCAATGTTAACAAAAGTCGATTTTTAAAAAGCATTTCCAACAAAAAATCCTATACATGAATTACACAAAATCCCGTCTCGCAGCGGCGGCGGCGACAACAAAGGCGACCTGCCGCTGCTGTACGCCGCGTGCGGGTCGACTGCACAAAACGCCCAGCTCGAGTCCATGCTGCGCACGCTGCAGCAGTGCGGCCTGGCCGATTTGGAACAGCTGCAAGGTTGCGCGGCGCAGGATTTGAGCGATTTTGAAATCGTGCCAAAACGGGTCGACGTGATGGGCGGCGGCATGGCTGCCGCGTTGTTCAATCAGTGGTTTGCTTTTTTGTATTTGAGTTTTTTCTTAATTTTTTGACTGAGTTTGTCTAGGTGTCTCCAGGGGGGCTCCCCCAAATCGGCCAGTTATCTACCTATCCCGAAGCAAAGTTTTTTTGGCTATCAATCCCCCAAATCGCTCAGCTATCCATCTATGTGGAGCAGATTTTAAGCGGTTTTTCGCCAATGTTCACCCAAAATCGCTAATTTTTGCTCCATTTCGCCAATTTTCACCCTCAAATCGCTATTTTCGGTTATAAATATACGTTGTTATATGCCCTTTGCAGCTATTTTTGACCCCTTTATCTATTTCTAACCTATTTTAGCGATTTTTTCCCCACTTTTTGCTTCCTATATCTTGAGAAATCATTTATATTTTGCCCCTGCGAGCCCCAATTTAAAAAAAAATATCGATCCCTCCGGGGGAGCGATTTGCCGGCGTATTCCACTTACCATCCCAATGCGAGACCCAAGCGCACACGCCCACTTAGGACCTGGGATTTTTAATCGTTTTTGCTCCGCCTTTATTGGTCTTGCATTTGAGAGGTCAGCGGCGGCGTGCATCAAGGCCGCTTCTGGTAGGATTATCTTACATTGTCTTTACGTGAACTTTAGTGTACAGGCATGATTGAGTGACATTTGTGCATTTATTTTGTAAGTGTGTATACTCGGCGGACCATAATTTGGTGAATAAAATCTTGTGATTAATTTCGTAATTAATTATTCCATAGCAGAAACGAAATATTATGATGAAAAAACTGTATCAATTTTGGTTCATTATTCAGATGTGTTATGGCAGGCTTCCATACTAAGTGTAATGTCCGCCGAGTATACTTAATTCATGACATCCAAACATGTATGACTCTGCTAGGACTTTGCAGTGAGTACAAGGAAATGTATTTGAACATTTATGTATATTATGTTAATTACTGTATTTGTAATATTTTGTAATTTCAGTACGCACCACAAACTGCCAAAAATACACACACAAATAAATGTCGCTCGATGTCACGCCTGTGCCCTAAAAGTTCACGCAAAGACAATGTAAGATAATCTGACCGGAATTGGCATAATAATTAGTAATTGCGTACGTACGCACGTTCAACTTAGGTAGATCAGAATCAATACATAAAAACGTTCCCGGTACTGAGTGCGCGTGTGTTGGCGTCTGTTTCCATTGGGATGGTAACTACACCCAGCCGATTTGCCATCCATCCCCGCAAGGGTCAAAATCTTGGAGATCCCTCATTCCAGCCGAAGATATTTGCCATCTGTACATTACAAAGTTGCCAATCAACTGGTAACCTCTTTTTCGGCCTACCCGAGACTTTAGAATTATCCGTTTTCCAGGGCAGATGATTAGTAGGAGGGGGGGGGGGGTTACCTAGGGTTGGGACGATATATCTTATCGAATATCGGATATCGACCATTGTTTCCTATCGAATATCGATATCGAAAATTTTGAAAAAATATCGAATATCGACCATTTTTTCGATATTTTCCAATATTCCTTTTGAGGTATTTTTGATTGTTAAAAAATGGCTGTAGCCAACAAAAAGTGGACGCTGCAGCCAAAACACATGTATGCTTATAACTGCACAAAGAAATATATCATATAAATGCCATGTCATTTTCACATTGAGCTATCAAAAGTAGGATATCAAGGGATGTATACACATCTTAACATAATATAGGATCTTAACACAGCAAACTGCATCACAAGGAAACCGTTTCACCAAGCCTTTGAATGGCAGTGTGGCTAAAAAATTTGGCTGTTTTTTTAAAAATCCCTGCCAGCCAAATCTACAAACCCCCTTTTCCAGGGACCATTATCAGTTGACACCATCACTACCCACATCGCAGCACGCAATGTTATACCAATCAACCATTGTACCCCCTCCCCCCAACAGCCGGTCGCTCGACGTGCCCTGCGTGCTTTTGGTGCAGCCGAGCGAGGAGGGCTTGCCCGCAGTGGCGGCCGCCGCCGCCCAGCGCATGGCCGCGCTCGTGTGCCGCCTGTGTCAACTGGACGCGCCCACGCACTGGCGCCAGCCGCCCGCCTGGACCAAGCTCGTGAAGGGTGATACTTGAGTGGTGGTGAACGATTGGTGGGGCCTGTACTGGATCCTGTAAAAGACCCTCTAGTGTTAAGTGTGAAAGACCATCTAATGTGTCATGTGTATCCAAATCTTACTGTATTGTATCCAAATCTTGCAGCTTAAACTTGCCTTAGGACTAACCTTGCTGGCGCCATTTTAGAAGAGGGTGCCACGAAGTAAGGGCACCAATGGCGCCATGGCGCGGCGCCCTTTGGCGCCCTCAGATGTGCCAGCACCATGGCAGTATTCCATCACTAGTTCACAGGCAGGCACAATAGTTGATTTTCATATTTTCTTAGATACAGGTTTTAGGAGAAAGTGCATCATTTATGCATAATTTTAACGGTTCGTTACATATGCACAAAATGGTTTTGCGCACACCACTGTATTGCATCCAAATCGTATCAGAGTTGGATACGATACAATAAGATTTTAATACACCTGTTTTTGGTGGTGGTGTTTTGGTTTGAGACAAGACATGGTCTTTTACATGACACATGACGTTTTACAGGGTCTGTGACTGCCCCCTGGTGTAGTTGTGATAGTTTATAATTGATTGCTGTTGTTAATTCGTGTCACAGTAAATGTGGGATTGTTTCGATTGAGTGCTTTCGATTTAATGTGTAACTTTCAATGTCCGCGACGCGTAGTTATATCGCTTCAGCGGCCGCGTATCGCTCATTACTCAAAATACCTAATAATCTCTCCCCGCGGCCGCAGCCAATCGGCGCCGCGATGGGCGTCAAGCGGCAGGAACCCCCCGGCGACATTGTCGTCCCGCAGTCGGCCAAGCGGCACAAACTGCACGATGGCGGCGCGGCCGCGGACGCGACTGCAGCTGGCGCCGCTCTGGCTGCCAAGATGGCGCCGCGGCCTTTGCTGGACGCCTTCACGCAGCTGAGCCATTGCGATCAGAAGCGCAGATGTGTCGCCGTGGAGAGGTTGATCGTGAGTGCTGGTTGAATTTGTTGCCGCGGGAAAACCGCTAAAATATGCCAGAATGGTTGAAAAATAACAATATTTTTCAATAGCTGGAAATTGGCAAAAATGCACAATTAGATGATTTCAAAATGAAAAATTTATGAGAATTAGCGATTTTGATGAAAAATTGGGGTAAATTCACTCGGTATTATTCCGCATGGTTTTATTCTCAGACGATTTTGGCGAAGGGGGTGTAATTAGATTCAAACGGGACCAGTTTTTCTGGCCGGGACAGGGACTGTCACATCGTAGCGGGACCGAGACTGGTATTTTTATCTTATTGGGACCGGGCCGGAACTGCATCAGTCCCGGAATTTTTTCGAACCATCTACCGGGACCGTGGTCCCGTTTGAACCCTAGGTCCAGGTGCAATAACTGAAAATTTCCGCTTTGGGCTAGATAGATGGTTGTATGAAGGGCACCTACTGTTTTACACCCCTTCACGTCCCGCAACTTCCCCGCAGTCCCTCTGCTCTGGCTGGGAGAGCTACACCCTGTCCCGGCTGGTGGCCGGCCTTCTCTCGCCCAACTACGCGTCGCGCATAGGCTACGGCAACGCGCTGGTGCACTTGCCCGAGCAGTTCCTGTTCGCCGCCCTCGGCTTGGACGAGATCGGCGCGGAGGCGGAGTTGGTAGGGAGGATTTTGGAAGTGGGCAAGGAGAAGTTTGAGGAGGATAAGGTTGGTGGCGGTTTGGGTGGATTTAGGGGTGTATGCTTGTGGACTTATCGATTTCCTACCTGATTTTGAGTGGGCTGAACGACTAGTGCTCGATTTTTTTCCAATTCGTCAAAATGTAAGATTAAAAAGGGGCAAGTGATGTTGAAGGAAAAATATATGAAAAAAGTATATAGGTAAGCACATAATATGAATGTTGTGCCGTTGAATTTAAGCAATTGAACCACAGACAATTGTATAGTGAAAATGTTGTGTATAAATTTTGGGGAAGAAATCAAAGTTATGCATTATCAGTTCCTATCATAAACAAAACCATTTTTTGTGTACAAAATATACACTAAAATTTTGAATACTCATAGATCAGCGTTGTATGCATTTGAGTTTTCTAGAATGAGGTGACTGTCAACTACAGTTGACTAGGGTTGGCCGATGTTTCTTTTTAAACGTTTAAAAAAAACAACGTTTTTTTATTTTAAAAAACATGACGTCCGAAATGTTTTTTTTAAAAATTTTAGTACTAAGCACTAGGTATTTTGCAAAAATTTTGCGCGCAAGCGCGCAATTTCACACACAAATTGACATTGGTGGTTGTTTTCATTGATTTTGTGGCATTTTGGTATCAAAGTATCCATTTATATATGCTACCATGGGTTAATAAGCCGTCATATGGCGGTGTAGTATATAATATTGAGGTAATGTGCTTCCATGTACCTCCACAGTGTGTAACTTCACTCCCAAAGTAACAACCTCCGTTTATAACCTTGTTTCACCACTATTCCGTGCCAAACTTTACCTGAAGTCACAAACATTCGACTATAAGGCGATATACGAACGTATCGACAAAAAATGGATATTTTTGACACAAATCACCACTTATAATGCTATCCCATGGCTCAACAGCCATTGTATGGTCATATATAACATCACAGAGTAAAAAAAGTATAAAAAACATCCAGTTGAAAAAAAACGTTTTTTGTCCAACCCTACAGTTGACCGGGATTAAAAATAACTCTATTTTAGAAAACTCGAATGCATTCAAAGCAGATTCATTTGTTTTTAAAGTTTCTGTTGCAAACTGGTGGTCGAAGGGATATTTTGTGCATATGTAACAAACCATAAAAAAGGTTTTTTCATCTAGTGTACGTTGTGGACTTCTCGATTCCCTACCTGATTTCGACTGGTCCGATCACCTTGTTGTCTGCTCTTTTTGTTAATTGGTCAAAATACGACATTAAAAGGGGGCGATTGGTGTCGCTTTTTTTAGTTTTGTAAAAAAATGGGCAGGATCGACACTAGAGATCAGTCATAACTAGGGTGTCACTTTATGGAGGAAAACGGAAATAGAAACGGAAAAATTTTTGCACTTGCCGGAAAACGGAAACGGAAAAATTTTTGCACTTGCCGGAAAACGGAAAACGGAAAAATGAAAGGCCGGAAAACGGAAATGGAAACGGAAAAATTTGCCAAATATATGCTGGAAACGGAAAAAAATTGCTGAAATGTTGCCGGAAATGGCAAAAATTTGCAGAAATTTATCCAGAAATAAAAAAAATTGCAGAAATTTTGCTAAAAATGGGAAAAAATCACATAATTGAGAGCCTGCATGCATTTTTACCAGTTTGCCTGAAACAGAAAGCAAAAAATAAGCTGGAAAGTGAAAAAAGTTGGAAAAACAGATAATTTGACCGAAAAACGGAAAAAAGGCGGAAAAACCAAAAATTTAGCCGGAAAACGGAAAATGAGCCGGAAAAACGGAAACGGAAAACAATTTAGCAGCCGGAAAACGGAAACAGAAACGGAAAAAAAATTTGCCTGCGGAAAGCAGAAACGGAAAACGGAAAGTTGACACCCTAGCCATTACTACGCCTAACACGATTTGTAAAATTTGCCAAAGATCGACTTTTGTCAATTAAACTCCTCATTTATATTTATGCCTGTTCAAAATAACGAAGCTAAAGCCCAAAAAATGTCAGTTGACGGTGGTTCAAAAATCACTGTCCTGCAGTAGTTTGGCAACGCGCCAAATGAAAAAAGTGCGCCAACTTTTCGCAGGGCACCAACAACGGGCGCCTGGCGCTGTCGCTGCTGCACGTGGTGCTGGTGCGCAGGTGGGTCAACACAGAATACTTGGTGAGTCGCATTCTGCGCACGCTTCCGTTCAGTGGTCTTGAATTTAGTGGTGTTGGGCAGGGGTCTCCAATGGGGGGGGGGGGTTGGGGGTAGGGTTCAAACGGGATTGACTTTTCGGGATCGGGATCGGGATTCACTTTTTGAGATTTCGGGATCGGGATCGGGATTGGGGTTTCGTGATCGGGATCGGGATTGGTTTTTTGAGATTTCGGGATCGGGATCGGGATCGGGATTGGCCGGGATTGGGGTCACGGGATCGGGATCGGGATTGGGATATGCCTTTTTCCGGGATCGGGATTGGGTTCTAGGAATAGAGATTTTGGCCATTTTTATGGCATTCACAGTTGTTCATAAAGGTCTCAAAACACTGTTGGATGCCAGAAAAGTGGCCTAAAATTGACGCTGGGGGTTTGCATCCACTTTTTTGCATGCAAAAACGTCATTATTTCACTTGTTATAATTTCCACTAATTTTTCCGGGATCGGGATCCCGGACTTGGGAGTTTCTCGGGATCGGGATCGGGATTTGAAAATTTTCGGGATCGGGATCGGGATCGGGATTGGTATTTTTGAGATTTCGGGATCGGGATCGGGATTGGGGTTAGGGTTCAAACGGGACCGCGGTCCCGGTACATGGTTCGGCAAAAAGTCGGGACTGGGGCGGTCCCGGTCCCGGTCCCGGTCCCGACACCCCAGTCCCGGTCCCGGTCCCGGTCCCGACAATTAAAAAAAGCCAGTCCCGGTCCGCACCACCCAGTCCCGGTCCCGGTCCCGGTCCCGGAATTTTATAGCGGTCCCGACAAGGGATGGAAAAAACGAATTTTTCAAAAAAAATTCCCAGAAATGGCACTTTTCTAGAGCGATTTTGTAGGAACATCTAAAAAAATTTTGCGCGCAAGCGCGCAAATACCCAGCCAATGATTACTATGTATTTTTCCATAATGTGACAGCATTAGAAAGGTCCCCAACATGATTCTAGTACGAAATATAAGTATATAAATATACCTATATTGTAGACGTTGGCGCCAATGCCAGCACCAATACTGCCATGGCGTTGGCACCTACAACGGGCGCCACCCCCCTCCCAAAAACATCCTGCGTACATTGCATTTCATCATATATTCACAACTTCAAGTGAAGATGGCAATGGAATAGTGCTTGAATAATTTTATAAGAAAAGGCTAATGCATTGAGAGTGGTCCTTCACACAGTGGAGGTGTGTGGAACAACATTGGCTGGATATTATATACCAATAAGGTTCAAACAATACCACGGTGCCGGTACCTGGTTCGGCAAATCCCAGTCCCGGTTCCGACCCCCCAGTCCCGGTCCCGGTCCCGGTCCCGACAATTGAAAAAAGCCAGTCCCGGTCCCGGTCCCGGTCCCGACCCCCCAGTCCCGGTCCCGGTCCCGGTCCCGACATTAGAAAATTTCTGGTCCCGGTCCCGGTCCGAAAAACTGGTCCCGTTTGAACCCTAATTGGGGTTTCGGGATCGGGATCGGGATCGGGATCGGGACTGGTAAATCCCGGAATTTCACGGGATCCGGGATCGGGATCGGGATCCCGTTTGAACCCTAGTTGGGGGGTATCCCCCAATCTGCCCAGCTCCCTATTTATCCCGGAGGCCGCTCAGCTATTTCCGGAATACTGCATTTTTCGGATTTGGGAATTCCAAAAAAATGTTTCTAAAACTTGTCCGCCGTCCAACCCCCTCCTCCCATTCTTGCAGCGCGGCGCCCAACTGCAGGAAGTGCTGCAGTCGCTGTTGGCGCTGCGCGAGTCCAGCACCATGCTCGACGTGTTCGTGTGTCACTGCGTGCTGTATGCGGCGCGGCAGGTCGGGATTTGGAGTGTTAAATTTTTACTTTTTTTCAAAATCGACCATTGAGATCCTGTTTGGACCATTTTCATCAGTTATCTAGCTTGTTTGATTCTAGTGTTTACAGAAAACGGTTTTTTACATAACATATGCAGGAAAGCCAAAGGTTGTAAACTAATAAAGTGTCTTTTTTTGCCATCTCATACAAATATACATTTGTGCTTTCCATTCTTTTGTACGTCAACCGATTTTGATGCCATTCGAGTATGTTGGGGTTTCGGGTCTTGGCTATGAAGAAATGTTTTTGTTTGCTCGAATAATCCCCCAGTCCCGAGATAAGAGGTTTCTATAAAAAAGTGGTCATTTTACATGGCCAATATGCACATTGACTTTGAAGCTTAATAACTCAGCCATTTCTGGGCCGATTCGGATCGTTCAAAACTTAAAATGATCAGGACAACCTGCAGATTCAATTTTTGTAGTCAAATTAGTGATATCTTGATTCCGTATGCCAATTTGACCCGGTTTTGTTAACATGAAAAATAATCGTAATTATAATTTTTCAAGACGTGTTTTTTGAAGGTGCTATCATTTACTATAGACAAAAAGAATAAATCTGGCCCAAAGTTATTTCAATATCTCTCTCCAGTCCAAAGTTATATCACTTTAAACATTCGCCTCCCAACAATAAATAGAAAAATCTGCATTATGAGCAATGCATCAGGGACGTACGCAGGATTTTTGAGCGGGGGGGGGCGGATTGTATACGGAGCCCGGCGAACGGGGGGGGGGGCGGCGCCCCCCCCCTTAAAATTTGGCCCTATAGTAAAGGAATGGAGCCATGGCGCTGGCGCCATTTGTAGGCGCCAGCGCCATGCAAGTATTGGCGTTGGCGCTGGCGCCAACGTATACCATATAGGTACCTATTAAGACCTAGATATAGTTACTATGACCACTTGGGGCACTTTTATAATGCTGTTCGGACTCCTTAAATTATACATTTAACAACGGGGTGGGGTTTGCGCGCTTGCGCGCAAAAAATTTTCAAAGTAGCTACAAAATAGCTTTACAAAAGTGCCATTCCTGTCAAACTTTTTATGACCGGCCCGGGAACGGGGGGGGCGGCCGCCCCCCCGCCCCCCCCCCTGCGTACGTCCTTGCAATGCATGTAACTTCAGAAATCCATATCTCAGCCATTTCTCAGCCGATTTCCACCAATGAACACTCAAAATGATCAGAAAAACCTGAAAGTTTCATTTTTATGCTCAGGTTATCTGTATTCATTGTTGTTGATTAGTTATTTACATGTATGTGAGGCGGAAGTTTAAAGTTCTATTACTTTTGATTGGAAAGAGATATTGAAATATTTTTTTGGTATATGAATCCCCATCGTCTAAAGTACATGATAGGATGTTCAGAAAAAAATATTTTTGGTGTTTAAAAACTGGGTCAAATCGGCATACGGAATTCAGACATCACTAATCCGCCCACAAAAATGGAATCTACAGGTTGTGCCGATAATTTTAAGTGTTGAACGATCCAAATTGGCCCAGAAATAGCTGAGTTATTAAGCTTCAAATTCAATGTGCATATTGGCCACGTAAAATGACCACCTTTTTATAGACCCCCCTTATCTCGGGACTGGGGATTATTCGAACGTCCACCAACAACCACCAATGTCAATTTGTGTGTGAAATTGCGCGCTTGCGCGCAAAAATTTTGCAAAATACCTAGTGCTTAGTACTAAAAATTTCGGTCGATGTTTAAAAAAAAAAACATTTCGGACGTCATGTTTTTAAAAAAAAAACAACGTTTTTTTTAATAAAAAACGTTTTAAAAAAACATCGGCCAACCCTAGGAGCGGGTTCGATTCCTGCCTGAGGCAAGTGCAATTTTGCACTTTTTTTCTCTAGTAAGTATGTGAATATACAATATATATATATGTATTTTACACGTGTCCAGCGAGTTACAAATACCATTCTAAACGCACAGGTGTCGAGCGACGAGTGGAAGGGCAGCGTGTGGCCGGTGCTCAAAGCGGCGCTGCACGTGCCGCTGGGCGACGCGACCGCGGGACAACTGCACCTGGTCCTGCAGCTGCACCAACTCCACCCTGTGTGTTTGATTTGTGAACTTATTTATTTGATTGGGTGTCTTGCCTGGGGCCGGATTCTTTTTAAATTTTGAGCATAATTTCAGCCATTTATAATATCCGCGTGTCGGACGTCTTACGTTCTAACTCAATTGAGCGCACATGACGTATCATTGTTGCTGCACACATGCAATTTTTCATCACAGTGAATCCACAACGTGGTATGAGCTAAATGTCATTTCCCAAAGAGCTCCTTTTCCCAGAGCTTCCCAAAGAACGTGATCCAGTGGTATTCATCACATATTTTAATCTACATTGGAAGAAACAAAAATATGGATCATCCATTATCACCATTTTCTGACCACCCAGAAACGCGTGGGCAAGTTGCCAATTGTGCGCGAGCTGAGCGACCTAAGTTCACTGCAGCAAAACGAGGAGCACCTGCGCGCACTGCTCTTGGTCAGTTGGTTATACCCCTTGAGTTTCCTTTCCCTCGATTTGTCGCTTCATTTGCTCACCACTGATTTCACTGGTCCCTCTTTCTCTGGCCCTAATAAACTCGAATAAGCCCCGCCTCTCAGCCATCCACCAGCGCGGGCAGCACTCGGCCCCACCCTTGCGCCCAGTCGGTGCTGCAGTTCTACTCGCTGCTGCTCGGCCGCACCGGCGTCGACGCGCCGGCCCTGGCGCAGTGGGTGTGGAAGTTGGTGGCGCGCGGCACGCTGCACACCGCCGACCCAAAGTGGGTGTGCACCGGCTGCAACTGGGGCGCGCTCTGGGTGGAGATGGTGGGGCGGCAGGGGGGTGCGGAGGGTGGTGGTCCCGTGTGCGATTTGGTGGGTTGTTTTGGTTATGTTACTGGTTGCGGAAAGTTTTGAGGATTTTTTTGAGAACTGTTGGGGTAACTAGCAGGTCAAGTACTCCATACTTTCGGCCTGGTCCACCAGTATCAGATTTTTAGTAATTCACACAATTACTATACTCGGCGGACCGCAAAGTATGCGCAGAATCCTACCATAATTTTATGAATAAAATTTTGTGATTAATTTCGTGATTAAATATTCCATAGTAAAAACAAAATATTATGAATAAAACTTTACAATTTTTGGTACATCATTGAGATGGGTTATGGTAGGTTCCCAAAATAAGTGTTATGTCCGCCGAGTATAGAAATTTTGCAGGGCCCAAATTCGATTTCACGAACTTATTCACTCGCGCTCTAAATTGGGTCTGCGCCCAGGTGGCGTTCATGCTGTCGCGCGACGAACATCTGTGGCCCAGCTGCGTGCGGCTCGCCTCCAGCTCCAAGCACGCAAAGTTCCTCAATCAACACTATAGGCGGTTCTTTGATGCGTGCGTCGCCGCCATTGCTAAGTGTACGTTGCGAAATTTTGAATGGGTTGTTTTTTGTGGGATTTTAAATGTGTCGCACCTAATTGGAGAGGTACAGCTCATGATTAAATATCCCAGAGACTGCGCTCTGAACAGTGGAATTTTTCGCCCAGATTATATCAAGTATAGTATTATTTATCCCCTCCTTTTAATTTTGCCCAAACCGTTATTTAATTGATAAAATGTTAACTCTGAAAAATTCACTAGGCGAAAATACGATAAAGTCTGCATGGGAAGACCTATAAATAAAAAAATCTTTTTAAATATTTTGAAAATAGTTATACACCTGAAAATACAAGTGCGCGATTTTCAGTGAATATAACCGCAAAAAATCTCGAAATAACAGAAATTATAATTAAAACAATATCTTTTATCTGATACATAATTCATTCATTTCGCAGTGCAAACTAGGGTGTCAAATTTCCGTTTTCCGTTTTCCGTTTCCGTTTTCCGCAGGCAAATTTTTTCCGTTTTCCGTTCCGTTTTCCGGCTGCTGAAATTTTTTTTCCGTTTTCCGTTCCGTTTTCCGGCAACATTTTTTTCCGTTTCCGTTTTTCCGGCTCATTTTCCGTTTTCCGGCTAAATTTTCAGTTTTTCCGCCTTTTTTCCGTTTTCCGCCTCAATTTCCAGTTTTTCTGCCTTTTTCCATTTTCCGCCTCAATTTTGCATTTTTCCACCTCATTTTACCTTTTTCTGGCTCAACTTTCGGTCTTCTGATCAGCCAAACTGGCAAAAATTCATGCAGATTGTCAACGATGTAAAAAAAATTATGTTTCCAGCAAAATTACTGCAAATTTTTTCCACTTCCAGCAAAAATTAAGCAAATTTTATCCAATTTCCAGCAAAATTCCAGCAAGTTTTTCCCATTTCCGTGCAAATTTGATTTTTCCGTTTCCGTTTTTCCGGCCTCTTTTTCCGTTTTCCGGCCGCTGAAAAATTTTTTCCGTTTCCGTTTCCGTTTTCCGCCAAGTGCAAATTTTTTTCCGTTTTCCGTTCCGTTTTCCGGCCACTGAAAAATTTTTTCCGTTTCCGTTTCCGTTTTCCGTAAAAAAAATTTTTTGACACCCTAGTGCAAACCCTCGATTTTCCCCCCAGGCAAATGCGGCCGCTGCGGCGAGTCGGCGCTCTCGATCGTGCAGTCGGCACTGGCGGCGGCGCCCGCAATCGATCAACTGACCAGCGGCAGACTCCTGTTCCGGCTCACTGAGCTGCTCGATTCCGATGGGCTGCAGAAGTGCGTGGCGCAGGTGCGTTTGATGCTGTTTTTGAATTTTTGTTGAATTTGACACTTTGTCTGAAATTTCTCAATTGTTATGGTGCGGGATTGACCGTTAAAGAGGAGAGACTAGGAATGGCGCTTGATTTTGTCAACTGATTTAAAAGAACAAAATCTGATATATTTTTTAATCAGGGTGAAAACTGATTTTCATTTTTTTAATACAAAAAAGTGATTTTTTCAAATCAAGGTGTTTGAAAAAAATAGACTTTTTCAACCCCAGGAGAGACAACCCCTCAACCAATTTTCCCTGTTTCGCAATTGTAACGATGTCAAGTTCCCACATGGTTATATTTGAGATTTTTTTCTCCAAAAATGATCATTTTGTAGATTATTTTGTTCAAAATTTTTCGATATCACTGTCGCCCGGCGCGCAGGTGCTCAGTGCCCTGGCGCCGCCGGCCAGCGGCGACGAGCCGCCCAGCGCGCAGACTGCAGCCGCGCTGCACAGGCACCTGCGGCAGCTGTACGCCGCCGGCCTCAAGCTGCAGTCGGCCGACGTGCACCAGTGTCTGGCGACGCTGTGGGCGCACTGCAGTCGGGCCGCCGCCCAATGCGAAGGCCAGGCGACCGGCGCCGCCGCCCGGTGGACTGGCAATATGGCGCACATGCTCAGCGTTGGTTCGATTCCTGTCGTTTTATTAATTCTATTCTATTGATCCCAGCCGATCTATTTCTCGCAGTCGCACTACGTGGTGCGCACGCCGCGGCCGGGCGCGTCCACGGGCGTCATGTCGCTGCCCGACCGCAGCGCCGCCCTCGTGCACGTCGTGTTCGAGCAGCTGGCCGAGCAGGAACACGTCGATGCGCAGTTGAGGCAATCGGTCCGTTTTGAGGGGTTTGCGATGTTTGTGTGGCTGATCGTGTCGAGTGTGATTGTCGTAGGCCTGCTGGTCATGTGAACCCGCTCGGCATGTAGACCCGGCCATCATGTTATTCAACCGGGTTGGGTCCACGTGACGGTTTGGTTTACATGACGAGTAGGTTCATATGACGAGAGCCACGGGTTTCTGTGATTGATACGACTCAGGGATTATCATTCGTGCAGTTAACCGAGTTCTCATTCCGGTTAACTCGGATGGTTTGAAAACAAACCTATTAGTTTTCGAACTTTCCACTTTTCACTAAATTGCACCACAGCCGCACAATAACCATTCAATACCACCCGCAGCTGCGCCGTGCCCAAAAGGACTTTGAGAAGTGGCTGGATCTGAGCGCGCAGTGCCCCTGGGCGAGGAGTCTGGCCGCGCTCGTGGCGCACCTGGCGCTCGCCCAGCTCGTAGAGACTGACGCACAAGTGCTCCAGGCCGTGGGACAGAATCTGCAGGTTGTGGGTTGTTGGGGGGATGAATCGGGTCCATCTAGTGATGGAAAAGCGCCAGAAAAAATGGCGCCAGGTGCCAAGGGCGCCATGGCGCCATTCGGAAAGTGGGCGCCAAGCGCCAAGGGCGCCACAGAAAAAGGGCGCCAGGCGCCATTCAGGAAGTGGGCGCCAGGGGCGCCACGGAAAGAGGGCGCCATGGCGCCATGGCGCCATTTGAAAAATAGGGCGCCAGGCGCCAAGGGCGCCAGGATAAAAAAGTGCCTACAAAACCATGCGTGTGCTAAAAATGTTTCTACAGCACCACTCACTTCTTAATTCGCGTTATCCAGAATGTAATGAACAAAAACAAGGCTAGCAACAAGAAATTTTTGAATAAAATACACATGACGAATTCAAATGCAATGGAAATTGTCATTTGACAACAATCCATTCATTACAAATAGACCTTTCCAAACAATGTTTTCTAATTGCAACGATTTAAATCCGTTTATTTATGATTTTGCAAGTTAGACGGTCCATCATTCTTGTGTTCTGATCCGTCAGACAGATCTGATGAACCGTTGGACGGAAGATTTCCACACACTCACACCACTCCGTCCATTATTCTGGCGAATTTAGATCATCCACGGATGCGTTTTTCATTTTTTTTGTCTTTTACACTGCACTCACCGTGAAACCCTGCTGGCGCCTTTTCGGCGCCCTTCTGAAGCAGGAGCCAAGGGCGCCACAGAAAAATGGCGCCAAGCGCCAATGGCGCCATGGCGCGGCGCCCTTTGGCGCCCTCAAATGGCGCCAGCGCCATGGCGCCATTCCATCACTAGGTCCATCCAAACGGGGACCCGATTCCGAATCCCGAAAAATTTCGGGATTTTGTGGTCCCCAAGCCCCAATCCCGATCCCGAAATCTCAAAATGTCAATCCCGATCCCGACCCCGATCCCGAAATCTCAAAAAAACAATCCCGATCCCGATACGGAAAAGTCGATCCCGTTGGAACCCTATTGATGAATTGATCACGTTTCGTGACTCGTCCTAAGATCGTCTTGAAAAAACTGTGGTAGGCGTGAAAGTTACTCGGCGGTGGGAATGGTGTTTTTTTCTTTTTGTTGTTAATTCTGGCGATCGAAAATATTGAAACTTATGATGCACTCAATGTCGTTTTCATTTCCTTTCTCTCGATATGACTCCCGATGTCGATATTCCATATATTTTTAACAACTTTTTGTTCTCCGCTTCACACCACCACCATAATGGGTCCACCACATACATTACTGGTAATTGACATCAAAATTCGTGTCAACCTATATAAAAAACCTATATAACCTATATAAATATATTGGTTAATTATGTGATTTAATCTCTCCTGTGTGATGATTTTATATAGTGACACTCAATTTTCATTGTTTCTGTCAAGTCTGATGCTTCTAGATGATTTTTTTGTTGGCATTCAATTGACACGAATTTTCGATGTTAACTAGTGTGTGGGCCACCATAACACTGCAACGACTCTTCTCGCAGGAGCTCCACAGCATGGCTGACGACTTGAAGTCGGCCTCGCCGGACCCGAGCGGCGTGTCTGCGCCCCTGGTGGACATGTGCATCCAGCTGCTGTCCTTCGACCACCAGCACTACAGGCTCGCCGCCCAGGTCGCCGTGCACTATTTGGCCCCGCATTTTCAACAAAGCAATGTGACGCAGATTTTCGAGGTTCGGTTTTTTGTGTGAAGTCTTTAGTTGGAGGGGAGTGAAAGTTGCTTTTGGAGGGGTCAGTGAAAAAACACTGGTTTGTGCCGTTTTGGCAGGCGCTGCAGCAGCCGGGTGTCGACGCGCAGCCGGTCGACGACGATTCTCATTCGCAAAGTAAGTCTAGTTCTGATCCCGACTCGATGTCGACTAAAATTGCCAAAATATCGAAAATTCGAAAACGTTTTCGAATTTCCCATTTTTGTATCTTCCAAATTTTTATTTCACCCCCAAAATCCCCCACAAAAGTCTATTTTTTTCTAGAAAAAAGTTGGAAATCGAAAATTGTTTTCGATTTTTTTTGTTGGTATTTCTACTTCAAATGCATATCTCAAGTGATGCTTAGGAATGGGCAAAAAAATGTTATTTTTTTAAAAAAAGCTGTCAAATGTGGTTATGGGTCAACATATACAGGTATATCAGACAATTGCCAGTACTTTGTGATGCTAAATATAGCCAAAGAATGGCTGTGGAGCCATGGGATAGCATCATAAGTGGTTATTTTTGTCAAAAATATCCATTTTTTGTCGACTTGTTACATATATCGCTTTTTGTCAAATGTTCATGACTTCAAGTCAAGTTTTGCATGGAATAGTGCTTGAATAAAGTTATAAGTGAAGGCTGATACATTGACAGTGATGTTTCACACTGTAGAAGTATGTGGGAGCACATCTGCTGGAGATTATATACTACACTAACATATCACGGCTTATTATTACACAATAGCATGAACAAATGGAAGCTTTCACACTAAAAATACCCCAAATTTAATGAAAACGACCACCAATGGTAATGTGTGTGTGAAATTGCGTGCTTGCGCGCAAAAAAATGCAAAATACCTAGTGCATAGTACAAAAAAATTTGCTGATGTTTAAAAAAAGGTTTCGATCAGGGACGTAGCCATGATTTTTGAGCGGGAGGGCGGATTGTATACGGAGCCCGGCGAACGGGGGGGGGGGGCTGTGCCCCCCCCCCTAAAATTTTCCCCTGTAGTAGGTGAATGGCGCCATGGCGCTGGCGCCATTCGTAGGCGCCACGCCAAGGCGCCACTGGCGTTGGCATTGGCGCCAAAACATAAGTATATGCCTGTATTTTACAGGCATATCGAGCGACATGGACAGGAATTGAGTCCATTTTCACTGGCTTTGAGGCCTCGGAGACCGGTCAGCCGAAAATATATGTTGTGGATGGAAAATGCGCGCTTGCGCGCAAGTTTTTTTCAAACTGTCAACAAAATCGTCGTCTGAAAGTGCCATTTCTGGCACATTTTTTGGTCCGGCCCGGGAAGGGTGGGGCGGCCGCCCCCCCCCCGCCCCCCCCTGGCTACGTGGTGTTTTCGATGCCTCTTTTTTTTAAAAACAAACAAACATTTTTTTAAACACGGTTAAAAAAACATCGGCCATCCCTAGTGTTGATTACATCAATTTCCCATGAATTTATACACAGGGCCGAGCAAAACAGTGCAAACTCCCACCCTCAGCCTCGGCATCGGCGTCCGAGTCGGAGTTGAGCGGCAGCGGCGAGTCGGCGCGCGGGTCGGACGCGTCCAAGCAGGGCGTCAACCCGCAGCTCGTCGCCTCCGTCCAGTCCGCCCTCGGCACCGCCGGCCTGCTCGACACGTCCCACAGCGACTCCGGTGCAGATAGCAGTGTAAGTGGGGGGGGGGGGGTTGGATGATTGGAAGTTGTTTTGGGGGGAAATGTGTGGATTTTTGTTCTCACGATTACATGTTTTCAAAGATATTTTCAAATATTTTGGCTATATGTGCGTATATGTCTATTTTTAGTTTTTTTCACATATTTTTAGTCATTTTTCTTCTTTTTAGCCATTTTGTTCCTTTTTTAATTTATACACCTTGACAAGGCCCCCCCCCCAAACCCACTATCCCCAGACAATTTTTTTCAGCATCACACCGGAGTAGCAATTTGCTATTTATCTATATGGAGCCCCCACCGGAGGGGTCCAAATTCACTAAATCCCTGCTTCACTCACCATTAATTCAAATTTGAAACTCAACCCCAGTTGACGTGTCCATCCATTCGTCAACTCGCAGTCGGCCGGCAACTCGGACCTGTCCGACGGCGCCATGACTCGTCTGGACGCAGCGCTGAGCGAGGCGTTCCGAGCGCGCGCAAACTCCGCCCAAAAGCGGCGGGCTGGCGGCCAGAGGGAGGGCAGTGTGTTTCGCATGCGCCTGGCTGACCTCCTGTTGGTGCTGCTGCACTCGCACCCGCCTGCGGATGTGATCATGGTTGGATTGTTGGGTTGACAGTAAGGGGTCTGGAAGGGGGTGTTGTTGGGGTAGTAAGTTTTGAGCCATGTTGCCCAAATTTTCACTAAAAATCCATAATTGTTCTACTTTTTGCCTTTGTTCACGTTTTAAATAGCTATTTTTGGCTATATATGTGCTTACTTTTACCTAGTTCTGGCTACTTCCAACTGGGGATGTTTTTTAAACCGGTTTATTTAAAAAAGTTTGTTGTATTATTATAAAACAGTGTCGTTAGAAACTATTTTTTGGCCATCCCTACTTCCCACTACTTATTTATTTTGCTATTATCTAGCATAAGTTCACTTTTATCCATGCCCCCCCCCCAGTCGATGCTGTGCCCCCTGTTGTCTGCGGCGGCGGCGTCGCTCAGGGAGCCGGCCGAGACGAAGCTGTACGCCCGCTGCGCCGCGCTGCTGCACCTGGTCACGCGCGGCAAGGGCATACAGGTGACCTTTGTGCGATTGCGTGTGATGGTTGGCCAAGTGCCAAGTTATGTTAAGGCATCAGTAGACTAATTAGTGACAAGTGTGACAATATTACTTGTCACTTGACTTACCTATATTTGTGAGTTGATTTGTCACTTACCTATTTGTGAAGTGACAAATTTATTTGTCACTTGCTTTAAACGTAGAGTTAACATAAACATCACTTTTCCCGTCTTTTGTCCACCTGCTAAATTGACCCCTTGCTCAAATGCATAAATACTGCCCCCTGCCCCGAAGCCAACTCAACGTTGAAATATCTGGTCTGCGCCGCGCAGGTGGACATTTCATCGAACGGCGTCGACTCTCGACTGCGCGAAGTTCTGCAGGGCTGTGTGCAGCTGGCCGCCCAGAGCGCCAACCCCCTGCTGCACGCGCTCGTGGGGGAGCTGGTCGCCTGGATTGTCGGTTTCTGCGTGCATTGTCTCGTTGGGAGATTGCAGCCAACGCACTAGTTGACAGATGTGTGTCAACTTGTCAACTGTCAACTCAGATTTCGGCTTCACGTGTCGCAGAGAGATCTCCATATGTACACGCGGCAATGTTGAAAATTAATATTGCGACAAATTGGGAGATCGCTGTGCGACAACTGAAGCCTAAATATGAGTTGACACAGACCAGTTGACACACGTGTCAACGCACTGTGACATGTGTCAACTAGTGTGTGGACTGTGGGCCTCCAGTTTCGAATAAAAAAGTGATATTTTTCAATCACATTTTTTAAATGCCGCCACTGGCGCAGGTGGGTCAGTGCGGCGGCGCGGCCGACTCGTCGGTGCTGCGCGAGTTCGAGTCGCTGCTGGACACGTTCGCCGCCGAGCGCAGCTGCAAGCTTCCCCTGGCCGTGTTCGAGACGCCCGCCAGTAGACAGCCCGTGAGTAGCGGTTCAAGGGGGATTGAATCTTCGGGATCGGGATGGGAATTTTCGGGATCGGGATCGGGTTTCCGAATCGGGATTTGGGTCTCACTATCGGGATTTTTTTCGCCAAAAATTGTTTATTAAAAAAATATATATATAAACTTTGAATTTCTGAAACCGCTTTTCCTAACCGTTTTCGCAGGCGGCGCTGCTGTGCCTCCTGCCGCGGATGTGCCAGCACGCGTTCGACTCCGCCCTCAGGCCTTTCGCACGGGTATTTGTTAACTCTGGTTTTGTTGTTATTTTTTTGTTTTGGTTTGTTGTAACGGCGTTTTGTGTTTCAGACGCAGATGTTCATGCTGTGCACGCATTTCATGCGCAAGAATTTGGTGAGTCTCGAAAAAATGTCCGCTTTTCCCAACTGCACGAATGAAATAACTTTTTTTATTCGATAAATGGCCATTTTCAGATTGACGTGGATGACAAAGCGAATCGCAAAATTTGGAAAAAGTTTGTCAAAATACTGGCTGCGGACAGCGCACAGGTAAGGCAACTGGCACACTGCCAGCGCTTCCATCAGAACGTAGGGTGCCCGACACACGGGGTTTAAAAACTTGTGCACCGGGTTTACTTGTGCACCGATACACCCCCTCGGCGCAGGACCAGTGCACAAGTAAACCCGTTGCACAAGTTGTACCGGTGCGCAAGTACTAATACCCCGTGCACAAGTCTACCCGGTGCACAAGTATGCCCCCCACACTTGTGCACCGGGCGCATCAGCATTGTGCACAAGTGGTGCACAGGGACGTATCCAGGATTTTTGAGTGGGAGTCTTTTTTGAGAGGGCTTAGTAACCTTTGTATTATCTGGTTTCAACCCGGGAACGGGGTATGTCCCGATGTATGGTTCCCGTGCACAAGTACCTATACACCCAGCCCGGTGCACAAGTACGGGCACTATACTTGTGCACCGTTTAGACTTGTGCACGGGGTGTAAAAACTTGTGCACCGGGTTTACTTGTGCACCGAAACACCCCCGTGTCGGGCGCCTTAGTGAGCATTACGATCTAATCGGATCTGGGACCTGCCCTGCAACCCCCTCCCCTCGTGCAGCTGTTGCAGCGGCTTTTGTGCGCGCCAGCACCTGACCAGGGGGAATCGGCCGTTTCTGGGGGCGGGCCGCGCCTTTGCGCCCATTTGTTGCTGCTGCTCAACGCATTTTCCGGCGTCGCTCAGCTGTTACAGCTGGTTTGTGTTGTTTTTAAAACTTTTTTTTCAATTTTCAGTTCAAATCATTTTCACTTTAATCATCGCCCTGCTCGGGGGTAAGGGTGTGCGCCGCATTACAAAACCTCCCACCCCCACTCAGCCGGAAAACTTCGCCGCGTCGCTGCACTCGATTCTGGCGCCATTCCGCGAGCAGAAACATTGGCGCCAAGACTCTGGCGCCGGCGGCGGCGCCACATCCAAGGAAGTGAAGAGCGTGCGTAGTCAAACTGCCAATATAGTGCTCAAAAAGGGGGGTTTGAAGGCGCACCAGTTGGTTGCAAACATGCTGAGCAAGTTGGAGACTGGCGACAGCTGGTGAATATGTGTATTTACCATATAACCTTATATAAGTCCCCTCGAAAAACTCCCCATCGAATACCCTCTCAAAAATGCTGTTACGACAAAATAAATCCCCGGAGACTTATTTGAGGATATACGGTAGTTGGGAGAGGTTTTTTTGGCGTTTTTGCCTGTGTTTGGTAGATTTTGGGGTTACAATGCCTAGATCTCCTTCCTGGACATTCAGCTAAAATGCTGTAAGGAGTTGCAGTGAGGAGCTGTAAGAAAGCTACCGTAGTTCGTGGAATTAATCACCTCTGAATTTCTTTCCTCGAAGTGCCCCGATGTCTGAGCTGTGGAAAAATATATCCACCCTCAAAATACCCCCAAAGTAATGACGTCCGTTACGTACGCAGTGTACATTATTTATTACTTAAAGCGTACTGTGCATATACTTGCGGCCAGTGTAGTAAATACATGTCTGTTTTATCGCAGATGTGTCGGGTGACCCGTGGCGAAGGTCGCCGCTGCACCAAGGCTCCCTAGTGAAGTCGTCTGTTTCCTACAGAGGGATAGATTGATTGTGTGTTTTATAGATTCTAAAATACTGTTGTAATAAATCCAGTTTCGTTGCAGCCGCCGTTACAATTTAGTTGTTGCGTTCGTTATATTTACGTTTCAAAGCACGTTATTGCAGAGTGACGATTGTTACGTTTTATTCAGAATGAATGTATTGATCTAGCTTGGTGTATTTTGTTCATTCAAATACTTTGATACACGCGTGTGTTGACCGCGTGATGCCTAACGCGTGTCTTTACGGCATTACATTTAACGCGCTTTTTGATCACAATGGGAATGATTTGCACGCATTGAAGGTGAGCATTGAAAAATGGATGGTTTTAAGAAAATTTTATTAAATATAATCTCAGAAACTGTAAAATTTTATCTCTGTAAAACTGTAAACTGTAAAACAGAAATCAAAAATGAAATAAAATTTTATCTCTGTAAAAATGATGTAATACTAACGATTTTTATAAATATTTAACGTATTTACATAATCAAATCATTCATCAAAAAGGCGAAGGAAAAAATAAGAATTTTTTATGCTTTCAGTCATTTTAAAGACAAAAACCTCCCCAATTTTTTCAATGCCAACCTCAGTGCACCCATTCCCTCAATCGGTGCACCTACCCCCTATCCACCCCCCCCCCCCCCCCAGTTGCGGTCGCAGATGACCTCCCAGCAGCCAATAGCGGGAGCGGCGGGCGGCGCGGCGCAGACGGGCGAGGGGGGCGGTGCCTCGCTGCCGCTGCGCACCGTGGTCATCGGCAACCAGGTGAACCAGTGGCCAGAGGTCCTCTTCAATGATGTGCGTACAGTTGGGGGGGGTATCTTTGAGTGTTTATGTTGCTCTAGATTTTTGGGAATTTTTTGAAGTTTAAATTTTTTGAAATTCCTAGTCTTGTGCAGGGTAAAAATGTGGTTGATCTGGTGCCAGTTCCGCAAATTGATAAGTGAGGAGTAAAATGGCGAATGCGAAGTGAAATGGCAAGTAAAAAAATGTGATTTGCCTTCGCTTTTACCAATTTCCTTCTCAATTCTCTTCGCATTTGCCATTTTACTTTTCAATTTTCGGAACTGGCCCCAGATCTGTTTGTTTTTAACGTTGCTTTTGTGGCTGTTTCTTTGTGAAAACAAGTTTTAACTTTTTGTTTCGTTCGAGGCCACCTTTTCTGTCAATGGGTACTTTGACAATTAAACACCTTCCCGGACAAGTTCACCACCCATTTTCTTATCTCACTTCGAACGCAATATCTCCGTCCATGGGGGTGTTATAAGGCTAAAACTTTGTATATATAAAGTTGTAAGACCCCCTTACTCCCCAACAATGGGGGGAGGTGCGGCGACTCACTACAGGGTGGGTCGCCGCACCTCCCCCATTGTTTGGGAGTAGAGGGGAGTTTGTTTGGGAGTCTTACAACTTTATGTATACAAAGTTTCAGCTTTATAACACCCCCATGGACGGAGATATTGCATTCGAAGTGAAATAAAAAAATGGGTGGTGAACTTGTCCGGGAAGGTGTTTACAATGGAGATTTACTCCTCTGCTTTTCTATCCATGTCAACCAAATAGCAAATGTCATTCGCAGCCGGAGGTTTTCATGGAAACTGTTGGCTGGGATGCGTGGAACTCGCTGGCGCCGCACATGCAGGCCTATCTGAAGGTACGTCTATCAAGTGACAAAAACAAGTCAAGTGTCAAATATTTTGTCGAGATTTGGAACTTTTTGAGTGCTCGCTTGCGTTTTTGCACGTGCGTCACGTATTCGCAGCTAAATAGAGTGTCAAATAGTATGGTACTGTAAATCTTTTCGATAACGGTGAACTGTACACTACGCGTGTACAGTACTGTTCAACAGTATCTTACAAATTTCGGTAACCTTTACGGTAATTTTTGAAAATTGAGCTAAAATCTACAGTGAACGTTCAATTGGGCACTCAACTCACAGTAGTTAATATAACTAGTTGCCACTAATTTCTCTGTCAACTGGCGTGTGCGGGCCCATTCCACGCACACAACCCCCCCCCCCCCCCCCCCTCAGCGGCTGCTGCCTGCGCGCTGGCTCGAGTCGGACGCGCAGTGCGGCCGGCTGCTGGGCCAGCTGTTCGACGGGCGGGGCAACTTCTTCTTCGGGCACCCGGTGCGCAGCCTGCAGGCCAAGCTGGGCGAGGACGCGTTCAACTACGTCCGCCCGTCGGACAGGGTGCGGCTGCGTGACAACGCGCGCGTCCTGCACGACCACCAGATCCGCACGCACTACATGCACCTGCTCAAGCGACTGCTCACCAACCGATCGGTGCGTGTGGCCGGGGTGTGGTGACGTGTTTGCGTGTTGGCAAAACACGTTATCGACGCGAAGAGATCGTGTAGCCATTTTTTACGCGGCGACCAAGTTGGAGTTTCGTGTTGACAGATTTTTCACGTTGATTTTGTTCTTAAATATCAATAAGTTCATAATGCATACATTTCCAAAATGGCATTCACTGCAGGCAGATTAGATACATGACTATTTCCATAAAATTGAATTACCGTATTTCCTCGTAATACCCCTCCCCTCGTAAATACCCGACATTCAAAATACCCCCAGGTCTGAGCCAGCGTATGAAAAAATACTCCCCTCGAAATACCCTCACCCGAAATGAGTGTAAAGATAATGTAATTGTCAAAGACTTCAGATTGTGATCTGTTTAATGCAGAACACACGTAAAACAATTACTGGGCTACGTTAGAACAGGGCTTATAGCAACTACATATCCCCCTCCCCTCATACCGAACTATATACCAACTACATACCCCCTCGAAATACCCCCTCCCTCGATTAACCCCCCTCAAAGTTTGCACTCGAAAAAGTCCACCCCCTGGAGGTATTTCGAGGAAATACGAGATACATTACCCCACCCAGTCTGGCACTTTCCCCCCTATAATCCCCCCCCAGCGGGTGCTGCGCTGGCTGAACACGTGCCGCGTGGGCGAGCGCCTGCCGTCGGGCGACTCTAGCGGCGCCGACCCCTACCGCGCCGTGTGCCGCCGCGCCACCCACTGCAGACTCGTGCAGCGCGCCAACAAACGCACCCGGCTGTGAGTGGGGGGGGGGGGGGTCGGTTTGGGCGGTTGGGGTAGAAAGTAGGGTTCAAACGGGATCCCGATCCCGAACCCGGATCCCGTGAAATCCCGGGATTTAGCAGTCCCGATCCCGATCCCGATCCCGAAACCCCAATCCCGATCCCGATCCCGAAATCCAAAAATACCAATCCCGATCCCGATCCCGATCCCGAAAACTTTCAAATCCCGATCCCGATCCCGAGAATCTCCCAAGTCCGGGATCCCGATCCCGGAAAAAATAGTGAAAATTATAAAAAGTGAAAAAATGACATTTTTGCATGCAAAAATGTGAACGCAAACCCCCAGCGTCCATTTTATGTCACTTTTCTGGCATCCAACAGTGTTTTGAGACCTTTATGAACAACTGTGAATGCCAGAACAGTGACGAAAATCTCTATCCCTAGACCCCAATCCCGATCCCGAAAAAATGCCAATCCCGATCCCGATCCCGATCCCGTGACCCCAATCCCGGCCAATCCCGATCCCGATCCCGATCCCGAAATCTCAAAATACCAATCCCGATCCCGATCCCGAAACCCCAATCCCGATCCCGATCCCGATCCCGATCCCGAAATCTCAAAAAGTGAATCCCGATCCCGATCCCGATCCCGAAAAGTCAATCCCGTTTGAACCCTAGTAGAAAGACGATTTGTGAGTGAGAAGTGAAAAGTTGAGAGGAAGGTTAATTTATGAGTGGGAAGTGAAATAATAAGTTTTAAACGTAAAGACAAGTGGCAAGAAAACGCTAAAAACGTTTTAAAATTTTTACTTGCTATTTCAATTCTCACTTCTAAATTTACTCTTATTTTGACTTGTCACTCCACATTTATAAATTTGTTTTTTTTACGTTTCCATTTGTGGATTTGACCCCTGATCTGAGCGGTGGTTGGCCCCACCCCCGCGTTTTACGGTTGATGCGGGTTCGATTCCCTCGTGTGGTAGTGCAATTTTTGCACTTTTTTCCACCGAAGAGGGAAACGTTCCACTTGCCCAACTGTCTGCCCCCGGCAGGATGCTGGCGGAGGTGCGGCAGCAGAGCGCGGAGGCTGACGGGCTGTCCAGCGACGACTCGGGGCTGGGCGGCAGCTCGAGCAAGCTGGGCGGCGGCACGACCCCGCTGGCGGCGCGCAGCACCTTGGCGCAGTCGCAGCAGCGTGACCTGCAGCTGCACCAGCCCGCGCTGGCCGCCGACGCGCGCTCCCTGCTCGTGCAGCTGGTCGCCCTGAGGGAGGTCGACCCCACGCACCCCTCCCTGGACACGCACGGCATCACCCTCGACCAGGTGCTGCAGCGCGCCAACATGACGCACGCGGCCGCCAAGATCTCGCTCAAGTGATCATAGCTTTGATAGCTTGGTACTACACTCCTGGAAAATGTCTTTAGCCCTTTGATTTTTTTTGGTTCAATGTGAACCAAACATTAAATATTGGTCACTGAGGGGTGAAACCATAGGGGATTTTGGGGTTAGCATTTTGGGGGGGGTTCACCTGCCGGCGCGTGCTAATAACTCGGGAACCGCGTGGCGAAAAAATGTTGAAATTTGGATATGATATAGTTCTAGGTTGGGGCTACGCACAATTTTGACGATTTTTTTCTTCGACCCCCCAGACCGGAGATAGGGGGGGTCGTAGAAAAAAATCGTCAAAATTGTGCGTAGCCCCAACCTAGAACTATATCATATCCAAATTTCAACATTTTTCGCCAAGCGGTTCCCGAGTTATTAGCACGCGCCGGCAGGTGAACCCCCCCCCCCCCAAAATGCTAACCCCCAAAATCCCCTATGGGTGAAACTCATACATAGGGGGGTCATTATGTCGACCCCACACAGTAGAATTATGGCACCCCTCCTGCGTATATAGTCAACATTTTGTAAACTGTGAAGGCAGCGCCTTCTGCGATTTTTTTGTGCTTTTTTACATTTCGCTTAATGCGCGCAGCCATGAGCTGGCACGGTGCCAACATTTCGTTTTGTTCATAATTTCAAATATCTGCACCATGCCGGGTCGATATTTGTCTGCCGACCGACGGCAGACAATTTTGAACATGATGATAAATCAGTGTGAGTGCAGGGTATCAAGTCCACCGCGTATACCATTTTGAATATAAATTCGCAAAGTGATAAATATTTGACCTATGCATAGTTTTTTCACATCGCATCGCAGTCTTTTTCATCGTTTTAACATGTTTTTCCTTGTTTTAACGTCTTCACAAAAGGCAGCAACACACCCAGAAAGCTAAAAATCGACATGTGTCATAAAGGCACCTTACTCTACAAGAATTCATCCCATGTATATATTTACCTACACAGGTTGCATGTCAACTGGGGAGACATTGTATTTTTTTGTTTCCGAGGGAGGCTAAAGATTTCAGGAATATGTTGTATTTTATCAGTGTTCAATCGCGTTGATTTTCATTATAGTGGGATAAATTCATTGTTGTTACTGCGTTATATGTAAACTTGAGAATTTTTCACCGTTTTACAACATTTCCATGCTTTAATTATCATTGACAGGCTTCCCACGTGAAACATAAGTCAGTGCGAGTGCGGAGTACGAAGTCCGCCAAGTATAGAACCTTTTTTCAGTGTTCTCATCTAGGTATTAAGCCTGAATGAAGCCAATTTTAATTTCTGTTTTCAATTCCAATTTTTTTAAGGTATTTTTTCAGTTATTTTCACCAAACAAATGTGAATAAATATTTTCACTGAAGCTGTTTACGCTTATGAGTATCTGAGCCCTTGAAAAAATTCCCCCTCTTGAATAGTTCCCCCTGTGCGGCTAGTGAGAAAACAATCAGCCTACCGCCCTATTAGATCAAATACGGTATTTATTTTCTGAAAAATTGGTCATTTTTGAACGCTAGTGGCAGTGCACAATGCGATCCATGAAAACTGTTCAGCAGTGTTGGCCATCCAGTGAATATAAAAAATAAATAAATATGAAAAAAGGTTTTGCGACAGCCAGAGATTTTGCATTGGGATTGTAATTTTCGGAAAGTTTGGATCAAGTTTTGGCTTCAGTTGGTGTTGTCTTGTTTTGTGTTTTTATACCTTTTATAATATTATGTGTGAAAGTGTAGAATACTGTGAAGCCCGACTGAAGTTTGAAGATCCTGCTATTTTTATTATATTTACCCACACTATTATTAAATTTCATCTGTGCAAAAATGTGGTTTTCACTGAACATCGAATAAATTTCACCCAACATTTTACGCCCTTATTGGCCAATGGTTGTCAAAAAACCAACGCTTTGGCACACCGCACACTATATTAAAACGCTTCAGGGACGTACGCAGGATTTTTGAGCGGGGGGGGGGGCGGATTGTATACGGGGCCCCTAAAATGTGGCTCTATAGTAAAGGAATGGGCCCCCACACGCTAGTTGACATCGGCACCAAATGTCAACTGGTGCCGATCCCGATTCAAAGCTTGCTGACGAGTGGACCAACGACGTTCAAACGCAATCTTTGAATTAGGAACGGAACCAGTTGACATTTGGTGTCGATGTCAACTAGCGTGTGTGGGGCCATTGGAGCCATGGCGCTAGCGATATTTGTAGGCGCCAGCGCCATGGCAGTATTGGCGTTGGCGTTGGCACCAGCGTCTACCATATAGGTATCTTTTAATATTTACCTACATACAGTACTAGGACCATGTTGGGAACTTTTGTATGCTGTTAAGACTCCTGAAAATACACATTAAACAGTGGGGTGGGGATTTGCTCGGGGACGGCCGCCCCCCCCCCCCGCCCCTCCCCCCTGCCTACGTCCTTGAAACGCTTACATATTAAAATAATTGGTGCATTGAATATGCCTAAGTATTACAAACTTATGGGGGATATGCATGGTTGTTTAAAACATATCTACTTTAACATTTACTCGAAAAATACGTATCTATCGAATACTTATATGCCACTTCACCATAGTTGTTAAAACGTATTTATTTTTATTCGCAAAATACGTGTACTCGAGTACTGAGTATATACATCTGTTTCCTCTGAAAAAAGAGCCTGTACTCACTTGTAGGGTTTAGACGGGATTGACTTTTCGGGATCGGGATTGGTTTTTTGAGATTTCGGGATCGGGATCGAGATTGGCTTTTTGAAATTTCGGGATCGGGATTGAGATTGGCTTGTTGAGATTTCGGGATCGGGACCAGGATTGACCTTTTGGTATCGGGATCGGGATTGGCGTTTTTTTCGGTATCGGGATTTAGGCCTAAAAATGGTTTTCAGGGGTTTTTTTCCTGACATTTCATAAAATGACCCAAAACACAAAAACAATGGATGCCAGAAACGTTGGATTAAATTGGCATTCAAAACAATGCTATAAATTCATTTAGGCACTGCGCAATGGGCTGCCTGGCGTTGTCATTCACACCACTGTCTACCATATATGCATGTGTATTAACCTTAAACTACGGTAATGGGCACTGTATGCCATTTCCATGTAGTGGTGTCCGTGCCCACGCAACAGAGATATAGAAGTACGTGGGGAAATGCGCGCTTGCGCGCAAAATTGTTGTGCCATTAAAAGTGGCGCCATCTCTGGCACCTTTTGTGGCTGTGAATATTTCCGGGATCGGGATTGGGGCATTTTTTTCGGGATCGGGATTGGGATTTTCAAAGTCTCCGGATCGGGATCGGATTGGCTTTTTTAAATTTGGGATCAGGATCGGGATTGAAGTTTCGGGATCGGGATCACAAAATTCCGCAATTTCTCGGGATTCGGGATCCCGTTTTAACCCTACTCACTTGTTACATATACTTTTTGACATTAATCTAGTACAGAAAACGTATTTCAAATAGGCTTTTTCAAGGCATAGAAGGAAAATAGTGAAAGATAAAAGAAAATAGACAAAATTAGGTATTATATATGGGTACCGTATTACCTCGAATTATCCCCCCCCCCTTGAATTAATTCCCCCTCGAATTAACCCCCCCTCAAAATGAGCTGGGGAAATAATAAACCCCCCCCCCCTCGAAATACCCCCCCCCCCTTCGGAATGATGTACGTCATGTACATAATAAATACATCATGTATGCAATGTACCTGATGTATATTACTGTTAATTTGCATTCCAGCTACACATAGACTTAGTCTGTGTAGCTATCTACGTCTTTATGTCCAAATATATCCTGTTTGGACACATTTATTACCTGTTTTGGGTATGTAAATGCCTACTATTCACTACGATTCTTACGAAAATTTCTGACGAAATAATAAACCCCCCCCCCTCGAATAAACCCCCCTCGAATTAACCCCCCCCTCAAATTTTGCTGGCGAAATAATAAACCCCCATGGGGGTATTTCGAGGTAATACGGTATATAGCACATAAAATGGGTATATAGACAAAAAAAATTGGCAAAAAGTTCATGAACTAGTGATTATGAAGGTTAAACAGGCAAAAATTTATGAAAATTAATGTTTTGGGCAACATTTCTAAAAAATACTCACTACACATTCCGTAAAAAAAGTATTTTACTCGTGTTTACTACATGATCATGAGAAAAAGTAAAAATAATACTTTACATTTTCTGTACGACCATGGGTGACTAAAAATACACTTTACGTTTACGTTTACTTTCAAAAACGTACAGTACTTTTAACAACTATGGAGATTTGCATCGCACTCCAGCGTGATTGCTTCTTACTTAATTTAAATTGGAAAGTGCTGGCACGGCTTTCCTACTAAATAAATAGGTAGGTACATAACTATCGGTCACGGACTTGTGTTTGAACGGGATTCATATCTTGAAACCCGGCCAAAAATGCAATTAGAACAAAGGGCGCCCGGCGCGCGGGTAATTATGTGCTGAACCGCTAATTATTGAAGTAAATATTTTTGCAGGTAGTTGGCGTAAATTGTGGAATAGTTACAATCAAAGTAGGAAGTAAGATCAAGCGACGAGTTTTTTTATTGGAAAGTTTACTTGTAATCACGAGTAGGGTGTCAACTTTCCGTTTTCTAATGGCAAAATTTGTCTGTTTTCGTTTCCGATTTCACGCTGCTATTTTTTTGGTTTGTGTTTGTTTTTCCAGCTCATTTTCCATTTTCTGGCAACCTCTGTGTATCTTTTCCGCCTCATTTTCCATTTTCTGGCAAATTTTCTGGAGTTTTCTCCATTTTCTGTTTTCTGGCTAAGCTTTCTGTTTCAGCCAAACAGATAAACCTGCATGCATGTTTTTCCATTATTCAAACTTTTCCCTTTTCCATCAAAATTTCTGCTAATTTTTCCATTTACCGTAAGTGGACATTTTTTCCGTAATATTTTGTTTTGACATGCTGATCACAAGTCAAGTTCACAAGTCACGTTCACACATTGGCTCTGCGAACACTAGTTTTCATACGAAATTTCGAAAACTCATAAATGAGCTGTGAAAGTGTTTGCGTTTTCCACAGTGAGTCATGTTCAATCTCCGTCAACTGTAGTTGACGGCCACCTCATTGTAGAAAACCCAAATGCGTTCTAAGCTGATTTGTGAGTTTTCGAAATTTCGTGTGAAAACAAGTGTGCGCAGGGGCAGGGCAGCCAATGCTGGGTGGATCCCATTGAACATACATCCCATATCACAGTATGTCTCATTACCAGGGTTGGTTTTATAAAAATTCATTTTAGTAAAATTGTATAAAAATTGTATAAAAATTTTATTTTATTTTTATTTTATTCTTGTTTCATTTTATTTTATTTTATTTTATTCCCAAAAGTCATTAATAAAATAAAATGACACGTTTTACAAAAATTTTACAAAAATTGTACAAAAATTTTACAGAAAATCAGAATCATGCATGCAAGGCCAGAAAAATGTTATAATTAGACCTATACATGAAAAAACCTGTGAAAATTTTTTCCCTTACTCTTCAAAAGTTGCATGCAGTATGTATTGTTAGCTAGCTGCAAGTGTAAAGTTACAATTATTGATAAGAATGGTTTGCATTTTCAGTAGAAGGACTAGTGGAATGTGCTGGGCACATTTGTAAAATGTAATGCAATTTGTCAATTGTCATGACAAATGTAAAGTAAAGTGTCAATTGTCATGCAAAATGTCAAGTGTCATGTCAAATTTCAAGCAAAGTGGCAATTGTCATGACAAATGTCATGCAAAGTGTAAATTGTGTATCCAAATCTTGTGTTTTTGTATCCATAGTATGTTTTGTATCCAAATCTTATGTTTTTGTATCCAAATGTTCACATAAGATTTGGATTCAACAACAACATAATTTGGATACAAAACAAAACATTTAGATATAAAACATAAGATTTGGACACAATTTGCTTGACAATTGATACTCTATTTTTACATGTCATGACAATTGACACTTTGCATGACATTTTACATGACATTTGACACTTTACACTTGGGACTGCTCCCAGATCCATGAATAAACAGGTAGAAACTCAAGCAACGAGATAACATTTTACAAAAAATATGAATTTTTATACAATTTTACAAAAATACGAATTTTTATACAATTTTACAAAAAATTTACAAAAATTCGAATTTTTATACAATTTTTATTTTTATTCTTAAATTTTCCATTTTATTTTATTTTATTTTATTCTTGAATATTCCATTTTATTTTTATTTTATTTTTATTTTTTTCTGCGATTTTGCCAACCCTGCTCATTACACATGCCGCAGTGCCCATTTCACAGTTTGTCTCTTTACACATGCCCGCGACGGCAGATCACATGTCGCATGTGCAATACACATACACCGCGCGGTGTTGTGGAAATGCATGAGCTGTTACGCAACACATGAGCGCTGTAACATGCATACAGGTGATTAGAATTGATAACTACCCTGATTAACAAGGTGTAAATGCGCGGCTGGCAGCATGAACAATTTGAATGGGTGATATTGAGTAATTAAAGTAGGCAATCATGTCAAATTGTCAAGCCACTTAATGAATACCTTTTCAGACACGCGCTGAGCCAGGCTGCAGCTGGCCATTCAATTCAATTCAAGGTTCAATGTGGGACATATTTATAAGGTGACTACACTGCAATGTACTCTATTTCCTCAAAATACCCCTCAACATTGTTTCATAGTGTTAATTTTGAGGGGGGGGGTTCAACAAGGACGGGTATTTTTTTTTTTTGGGGGGGGGGGTTCAACAAGGGTGGGTATTTCGGGGGGGGGGGTTATTACTTCGCCAGAATGTTTTGGAACTCTCAGTGCTAATTCATTGTTTGTCATGTACCCTGAGGTAGAAAATATTCACCATGTACAAGAGTATATCTACTGTATTACCTTGAAATACCCCCATGGGGGTTTATTCTTTCGTCAGCAAAATTTGAGGGGTGGTTAATTCGAGGGTGGGTTTATTCGAGGGGGGTTTTCAATTTGGGGGGACGGGGTTTGATGGGGGTCTATTAGGTAATTCATAGTGCCCATTTTGAGTGGGGTACTTCAAAAATGTACCCAGTTCTACATATTCTGCAAGAAAAGTGCTCGCTTTTGCAATTTACTGGGAATAAATTTTGTACTCACATTTATGCATACGTACGAGTAAAAAAAAGTATTTTACGTTTTCTATACTTTGTGATGAGTAAAATAAAAATACTTTACATTTACATATACTTTTAAAAAAGTTCAGTAATTCTAACAACTCTGCTATGTACACTGGGGTATTATTCAAAATGGGAAGTTTATTAGGGTAAAATTATAATTTTTTTTACTAAAACTAATCAATTTAACATTTCTATACAAATTTTTTAGAGATTGTCTATTGATAACTTATAAATATTTGTTAATTTGTCACATACTTTTTAATCGCAACATTAAATTTTTTTTGTTGTCAATATAGATATTTTTATCCACTTATTAACACATCTAATGCAAACAACAATTTGAATGATTTCAAAATAAACAACTTAACACACTATTTGTGTAGTGTACTCACCATGCATGCACGCTTACCATGAATGTCGATCATGTGGACGCAGAAAATATACAATCACGTATAGATAAATACATGCAATTACGCGCGCACACGCATTTCCACAACACCGCGCATGTGTATGTGTATTGCACACGCGACATGTGATCTGCACTCGCGGGCATGTGTAGGGAGACAAACTGTGAAATGGGCACTGCAGCATGTGTAATGAGACATACTGTGATATGGGCTTGTATGTGTAATGCAGCACACTCGCCAATGCTTGACTTCCCTGACTGCATAAACAGTTACCGTATTTACTTGAAATACCCCCCGGGGCCGATTGTTTTAGAGTGAGAATTTTGAGGGGCGGGGGTTATTATTTCGGCAGAAATTTTTTGAATCCCCAGTATAAAAATGTTGGTTGTAAACGTACGCAGACGTCGAAAAATGCGACAATAAGCACAATGTATAAGGGTCCATACACTTATTTTAGTATTTATGTAGATGGTGTAAACACTGTTCTGACGTGACACAGTCATTGTTTTTAACATATATTCCGCATTGGCAGATCACAAACCGCTGTTTTGGCATGTATATTCTCTGTACACGCAATTTGGGGGGGTATTTCGAGGGGTGGGTAATTTTTTCATAGTCGCCATTTTGATGAGGGGGTTATTTCGAGACGTGGGTATTTTGAGGAAATACGGCAAGCGTCGCTTTCATGCTCCATTCGTTCCCTTCCCGGATTGACCGCCAGACGCCATTCCATCTTCATGTAAATATTTAATATTAGGTGGTAAATAGTGAATAAATAATATCACATCCAGCGTAAAAGTTCCCCTCCCCATGGGGCAGTCCCAGACCCTGTAAAGTGCCCTGTAAATTGTCAAATGTCATGCACAGTGTCAAAAGTCACGTAAAATTCCCGTTAAAATGGCAAACGTACGTTTCCAATTTTACCGGGAATTTTACAGGGTCCGGGACAGTCACAAGTTAGCCCATCCCCGATATGCCAGCGCCCAGCAAATGATATGCTAATGACGCATACTATTCGCATTCGCATTGGTGAAGTGGCCGCCGGAAGCTAACAATTTGCTCTGGATGCGCGGCTATGCGACGCGTGGCTGCGCGCTCTTCTGTGCGCAGGGGTGTTTGAGGGGGGGGGGGTATTTGGGAAGTTGGAAAGTGGTTGTGGTAGGAAAGTGCAATAAACATTCCGTTTCCGTTTCTGTTTTCCGTCAAAAAAATTTTTTGACACCCTACACACAACCCACACAAGCCCCACACCAAAATTTTGCCAAAGGTCAAACCAAAAAATATGATTTGAGCAAAATATAGATTGGGGAAGTGACAAAAGTGAAATTAGATCTTCAGCGAATATTCGGTGCGGGCTTGTGTAGGTTGTGAGGGGGTGGAAAAGTTGCAGGAAGTTACCAACTCCTATGTCAAAAAAATTAGTGGCGTAAATTGTCCCCAACCAATTTTATAAATAAATCAAATTCCAGCCTGAACAAAAATTTGTATAGATTTTCCATCTAAATTTTCCAGAAAAAAAACATGGCAAAAATTTATTTTCAAAACACAGGGTGGCCTGAGGGGGTCCCCCCTTGGGTATATATAGTAAATACGTGGGGTCACCCTCACACAAAGTGACAGCCTGACAGCTTGCAAGTGGGGTTTTTAAAACATAGTTTTGTGGATTTTCCATTTATATGTGTCACCAGTTTACTATGTACCTAGTGGGGGTCTATTGCATCAAGCAAAACAAAGTTTTCACGTATTCACAGCAAAATCGCAGCGATGCCCCTGCACTTTCGCCCTGCCCGTGCACTGTGCCATGCTAATTGATTTTGCCCCGGGCGCTACATTAACACAAGTATTTTGCCTAGCCCGTTGCAAAAGTAATGTCCTCATCTCGTTCTGAAACTGTTTATAGTTTTGATTGACACACCTAGCCGCAGTAGCTGATCTGACTTGAAAAGTAAGCTGATGATTATGTAAAATATAAACAGGTATGCTGTAAAAGTTGTGAGGACATGATTATCAAGCCACCCAACCCAGGCAGGCACTTGCAGGGTTGGTAACTTTGTTTACTTCGTGTTGTTCTATTTTAGTTCGTCCATTATATGCTATGTAGGTCCACTTTCCCGTTACTGTAATTTGAACAGTTTCAGTTATTTGTGTGAGCTCTTTTAGTGGGTCACTTTTAGCGCTCTTTCATCAGCTATTGGCTGATGCGTTTCACCCTTAGACCCAGTTTACACGGATTTTTTGTGACGACTCGACAAAAATAAAACGTTCAATAAGTTGAGTAAAAATGTTCCATATTTATGAGAAAAAGTGATCAATTATACATCTTACCTAGGCGAATATGCATGTCAAATTGCACAATCGTGCTTGTAGCTCATGAGTTAAATGCGTTTGAAAACTTTTGCAGTTGTCGGACAGTTGTCGGACTGTCTCCGACAGCCAGCGACAATAGCAAACTGGTTTCGAACGTTATAAATCTTGAGCTACAAGCACGAGTCTGCAATTTGGCCTGCATATTCGCTTGGGTAGAAGGTATACTTGACCACTTTTTCTAATGAATGTGGAACCTTTTTACTCGACTTATTGAACGTTTTTTTGTTGTGGAGTCGTCACAAAAAATCCGTGTAAACAGGGCCTAATGCTGAAAATTTTTCAGTGTCTGTTAATAAAAATTTCGCGCGCATTTTATAGTAATTTTGTAGGCTCGAATCCATTTATCAGGTTGTATTTATACTGTTTTATTTCCACAGCAGCTTCTGCCGACCATTGCAGCAGGTGCCAGTCCCGCACCCTGTCAAATGTCATGCAATGTGTCAAAACTGTTGTAATATTCTCTGTAGCGCTGTAAACAAATTTGCCATTTCCAGGGCATTTATGTGACTGTTGACTCTTTGCATGACATTTGACATCTTACAGGGTTTTTTTTCACGTCTTCTGACAGTTTGCATGATATTTCACATTTTACAGGGCATTTTAAAAGCTCTGGGACCTCGTCAGGACTCAACTGCTCAAAATGCTAACCCGCATAATTCTATTCGGTTAACTAATTTTTTTAATACAATCCCTTCGCCATCGCTATGCCTATGCCAAATCAACGTCTACGAGGTGCAGCGAGCGCGGGCTGAAGCGATATGCGTGCAGGTGCCGAGCATAGTTGGTAAAAGTACCTAACTTTTCAATGTATACGTAAACGTAAAGTATGCGTTTTTTTACTCACCCCTCGAGTACAGAAAGCGTAAAGTATTTTTTTTACTTTTACTCATGAAGTAAACTTGAATAAACTAATTTTTCCTCAGAAAATGTAAAAGTGCATACTTTTGAGAAACTTTGCCCTAATTTTCACTCAAATCACTAATTTTAATTTATTTGCACATTTCCACTTTCAAATTTGCTTACTTTCAGCTTTTTTGGCTACCTATTTATGATCTTATAGGTATGCCAATTTCTTTGGCTATTTTTCACTATTTTTGGCCCCTTTTCCCATGTCTATGCCTTGAAAAACCTCTATAAACGTAATATCAAGTTACTTAAAGTATACGTAAAAGGACTTTAAAAGTACTTTAAAAAAGTATACGTAAAAGGAACTACACAAACTTTTTTCAGAGGAAACGTAAATGTATTTACTCTCTACTTGAGTATATGTATTTATCGCATAAAAGTGAATACAATTTAACAACTACGGTGCCAAGACAAACGCCCCCTCTACCATATTCATTTGAATTCCAACCTCATATGCTTCGAATCGGGCTGCCCGAAAAACTTGTCGGGTCAATTCAATTTGGCCGCGGATTTGCCCGCCGGCGGGCGGCATGACAGTGAACGAGACGCTGCCGCAGATAATATCCAACTTGAGTCTGGACTTCATCCTGATCTACCTGCTCGTGATCACCACCGTGATCGTGTTCTTTGCCTACTGCTGCCCCCATTTGGTGGTTGAGTAAGTTAAGAGCTTGTTAAGTGGCACTTTTCACGCAGTTTTGGAGGCAGTGTCAAGTGATCAGTCAAGTACCGTACCGTATTTCTTCAAAAGAACGGCATATCTCCAATAGAAGGGCACCTCCAATAGAACGGCAGGTTTTGGTACTTTTTCTACAGACGAAAATCATAATGGCGACTTCAAATAGAACGGCACCTCCAATAGAACGCCAGGTAGAAATTACTTGTTTGGGAGGGTGCCAAAACACACATAAAATTATGAATGAAGAGAACATTCAAGGTGTTCAAAACAATGATGTAGGTGTTGTTTTCATATTTGGTTTTGAATTGATGCTATTATATAGGTTGCTCAAGCTTAATTAAAAATACAAAATTCATGTTCGAATGAATAATGTATGAAAATGATTGTTAATAAAAATAGAACGACAACGTTCTAGAACGGCAGGTAAAAAAGTTGACGAATAAGTAGAATAGCGCTCTTCTATTATTGGAAGAAATATGGTATATGATTTAATTTTCACTTAAAGAATAATGAAAGGTTATTTTAAAATTTAACACTTGTTTGAATGCGGCCGCACACGCTAGTACACCATCGAAATTTGGGAAACTCATAAATATTTTCTGAACACATTTACCATAGTGAATATTATTGATCGCTGTCAACCAGAGTAAAAAATGTCACTTAAGCCATCAAATAAATGTAAATGTAAAGTGTTTCTTTTCTACTCACCCCCTGGTAGCTGAGTAAAGAAAAAGTAATTTCTGTTAACTTTTACTCATGAGTAAATGTCAGTAAAAAAGTTTTTCTTTCCAAAGTATTTTTGAGAAATTTTACCCAAATTTTAACATAGATAGTAGATACACTAATTTTCATACCTTTTTGTCCATTTTAACCTTCAAATTCACGTGCATTTGGCTAATCATTGCTTATTGGTATACATTTTGTCTATCTGAAATACGTTTTCTATACTCGAGTACTTTTAAAAAAAGTATGCGTAAAGGCGAGTAAAGGTACTTTTTCAGAGGAAATGTGAACATATTATAAATAATACTCAGTAATCGAGTGTATTTTTCCTGTAAACGTAAATACATTTTAACAACTATTCTGTCAACAGTTGTTTACAGACTCGTCATTTTTGGAAACTTCAAATGTGTTCAAAACAGTTTCCTAAATCCCAGTGGTGTACCAGTGTGCGCAAAATCAATGCGGACTGGCTTAACTAAATATGTATATAGTGCAATGGACCTATGCCATGGTGTCATTTTTCTGACGTTTTCCTATTATACATTGAAGACGATTGTGAATAAATTGATTCGATTGTCTGACATTCCATTTATTATCATATTTCAACAGAAGTTGTTGCAATGGAAAATGTCCCGATGCAATTTTTGTTTCTTGCCATAAAAAGTTGTTATTTATTACTTATCAATATTTACCTATATAACACTACTGACGTTTTGAGAACATGTTATTAAGAATTATTCATTTGTTCGCAGTCATGAATCTATCAAATATTGATATAAAATAGATAATTTACGGAAATGATAATCTAATCGGGTTCTCACTCTACACAATAAATTAAATATTTTTTAAAATTTAATACAATTTATCTGCTGCGGACGAGATTCAAATGGCCCGAAATATTATTTCACCCAGTGTATAAATAGTAAAATACAACGTCTATCCAAGATACATGGTTTTGATAACATGGTAAAATGATCCTGTAAAATGTCATGCAAAGTGTCAAAAGTTATGCAAAATGTCCGGTAAAATCTGTAAATTTTTTACCGCTCATTTTACATTTTACATGACTTTTTACACTTTGCATAACATTTGACATGCTCTGGGAGTGGCCCCCGATTGAATCGGGCAGCAGAAAACCGGGGCTATCCAAAAAAAGTGTCGGGCCAATTGAATCAGGCTCCAGCTATATACACGAGACAAGTACGGCTATATCAGTGTTTGCGAGCGGCGGCCGACTGGCCGGGCAGCTGGGCGACCGTTTCGCCGGCGTGCACGCGCTCCATGTGCTTGGGCAGCGCCTTCATGACGCACTTGTCGCTGCAGAACGTGGCCGCGCCTTCTTTCGCGCCCGTCGACTAAAAAGTGGTGTAAAGAAATGCTAACAATAGTTTGATTTAATTTTCAAGTGGGAGCGACACATATTGATAGAAATTGTAAAAAAAAGATTGTGTTAAGTACACCTCAATACAAGCTTGAAAATTCAGAGAAACCTCTGACTTGTCAACATTTTACTTCACCTGACACGTACTGCGCACGTTTAGGTTGTCGTTTTTTCATGAACACTTCCCATCATTCAAAGAAACGCCGGCCTGTCTTTGCGCTAAAAATCTTAAAAAAACATAATACCGTTTTTCCTCGAAATACCCCCCCCCCCACCGGGGGGGGGGGGGTGGTTATTTCAGAATGAGAATTTTGAGTAGGGTGTTTCGAGGGTGGGCTTTTTATTTCGCCAGAAACTTTCTGAACTCCCAGTACTAATTTGTTGTTTGTAACGTAGGCAGACGTCGAAAAACGCAACAATAAGCACCATGTATAAGAGTTTATAGACTTACATACGTATGTAGGTAGATGGTATAAAACAAGTGTTAACGTTATACAGTCGCGTCTGTTCTTCATTTCCCGGATCACAAACCGTAGCTTTTGTCGTTTACGTTCCCTTTACACTCAAAATGGGGGGTATTTCGAGGGGGGGGGGGCTAATAAATTCATAATGTCCATTTTGAGAGGGGGGTGTATTTCAATAGACCAAAAACCGCTCCAAAATGGTGTAAAAATCTACCTGGCACTGGGGACACGCCAGGAACTGCCCCCTGGAGTGCTCGAGCATGCCGCAGTGTGCGCACAGCTGGAAGCCCTCGTCGAGCTTGGCCTGCGTGTACCTGTCGCCGAAGATGGCGCGCACGCCCTCCGGCCGGTGGTAGGACAGCACGCGTCGGTCGAAGTCCAGGAGCACCCAGGTCCGGTTGCCTGGAGGGGGGGGGGGGGTGGTTGGATCGAGTGGGATATGGGAAATGTGCATGGAAATGAGATGTAGGAGCTGTCACGAGCCCTGTAAAGCGTGAAGATCAGTGAAATGTCATGTAAAATGAGGGCATACAGGGCATGGGATTGGCATATAGAGACACCCGTAGATAAAACAATTTTCTCCATGCTTTGTTCTTAGTGGGTTTACCAGGGCGCATCTTACAGTTGATGATTAAGTGACATGAAAAGTGGTAAGTGAATAATAAACCCCCTAAAAATTTGCTGGCGAAGTCATAAATCCCCTGAGGGTATTTCGAGGAAATACAGTACACATCAAAATAAAAGCAATATTCCCAGGAAGACACTGTTTCATTTTTGAAATCTGCCAGGCTGGTGTCAATGCTAGAGAGAAAAATTGGCGCCATTGACATGAACTGTTGCTGTAAATTGCCATTCATAAAGTCACACGACCTATCTCTCAGCGAGAAGGGCATCAACTCAAATAAAACAAATCAAACCTTGGAAAAACTGCTGGAACACGACCACCCTCTCAGTGGGCTCCCACTCGGGGTCCTTCTCGAATTTGACCGACTTGCTGCAGCCCTTGACGCCATTGGGCGACACGCCCGCCGCTGTATGACTGTTGCCATTTCCATTGCCATTGCCGCGCGGCCATCGCTGCATGAGCGTGTGCAGCACCCTCCTGAAGTGCCCGTACGCTAGTAACATGTTGTAGGCACGGGGGTAGTTGGCGCCGCATGCGAGGCCTAGGAGTTGCCTGTGGGGGGGTTGTATTTGAGTTTGAATTGTTGTTTTTTGACGTTTTTTTCGGCAGATACCGCTTTGCTCGAATTATTCCCACTTAAAATGACCCCTCCCCACGAAATACCCCCAGGGGTCGGTTCCGCAAGTGGAAAAGTAACAAGAAAAAGGTTACTCTTCACCAGGCTGTCTGTGAAAATACCTCCCGCGGTATACAAGCGTGGTAAACAAAGCGGGGACATATTTTTGTTCACCGCGCACAATTAAGTATTTGCGTGGTTATGTTTACATTGGTTTACACTGACCCGACACATTACGGGTTATGCAGTGTGTGCGCAACAGGGGTCAAATCATAAAGCGCGGTACTCGAGTTCACTAACGCGCATAATTTGGTGCATATCGTGCGACATACTTTTGTCATACCACGATTAAATTGTCTTTTTCGGGCTAAACGTGGTATAACTGGACAAAACCAGAGTAAAATCGTGGGTGGCGGATGCAAAAATATAGTTTGAATTGTTTTGAATTTTGAAAAACAATTTTGAAAAATTGTTTTTAAAAAAAAGCGGGCCGTTGAAAAAAAGCGCTTTTTCCATCCCTATACCATACCTATAGCTAGTGATGGAAAAGCGCCAGGGCGCTAGCGCCAATGCAATCGCTTCGCAATCGAGTATACACATGCCAAATAAAGCTAAAAATAAGTACACAGGTACATATTTATAAAGGCAAAATAGCTGAAAATGAACAATAAGGCACTAACTAGTGATTTTGGACAAGGACAAATAGGGAAAAAGTCATGAAAATTGTGATTTTGAGCTAAAATTGGGGCGAAATTTGCTAAAGCTGGGTGATTTGGGGATGGGTTACACCCCTCCAAATCCCGATTGGAGACCATAACATACGACATCATATTTTTAAACACTAGCATGAAAAAAACGGAAAGTTTGACACTAATAAAAATACAAAACCAATTAAAACAACCATCAATGTCTGTGTCTGAAATTGTACACGCTCAATCACAAAGTGATAATAATGGATATGCCACACCGCTAACTGCTACTGCATCTCAAGAGAGCGAAATAACTTTGGCGCTGGCGCTATTGGCGCTTGGCGCCATTGCATCCTGGCGCCATTGGCGCCTGGCGCTGTGGTCAAGAAAAGCGCCATGGCGCTTTTGGCGCTTGGCGCTAAAACGCCCTGGCGCCATTGGCGCTTGGGGCCGAGGTCCGGAAGAGCTCCATGGCACTTTTGGCGCTTGGCGCCAAAGTCCTGGCGCTTTTTCCATCACTACCTATAGCAATAAAACAAGACATGTTTATTACAGGTGCCAATTTTTGTAGCAAATATTTAATTGCAGTTAAAATGCTCACTAATCCTGTCCTATTTTTTTATTTTGATGAACACCGCCACATTTTTAGTTGCCTCACTCAGAGTCAGAATGTACTTAAAATTGGCCTTGCATTTGTAGGATATGTACAGTGTGGCTCAAGGAATACAAACAAAATATTTGAGATGCAATGAAGCAATTAAACTACAGACAGCGATCAAAAATCATTCATTGTGGCAAACTGAAACTACTTATTCACACACTAAAACTTAAATGTTGATGAATATAAAACACTCAAACACTTAAATGTTGATAAAAATTTTATGATAATTTTTTTTTGAATATTTCCCAAATCAAATAATTGCAGGAAAACATTTTAATGTATCTGGAAAGAGCCTTCAAATGTGAAAAACGTTTTTCGAAATGCATAATGAGACCACCATGTATATGGGCAGAGCGCAAAGTGCAAAGTATACCAGAATCCTACCATAATTGAAGGAATAAAATATTGCATATATTTTGTGATTGATTATTCCATAGTGAAGGTGAAATAGTAGGATGTAAAAACTGCGTAATTTTTGATTTATTAGTCAGATGGGTTATGGTAGGTTTACATACTGAGTGTGATGTCCGCCGAATATGTACATTTTTAGTCTACTGAGTGTGAATATAAATAGTGTGACAGGCATAGCCAAAATGGCAATTTTTCCAGGGTGGCCCATCAATATATTGTTGCAAAAATCTCGGGAGATTTTTAAATAAAGAAAAACTGAGATTATATTGAAACATATTGTCTGAAAAACAAGTTTTTTTGGCACTAATCACACATCACAAAGATAGCGAGATGAACACAACAAAATATAATCATGTAAAATAATCAAAAGTTACAATATTTATGATTGTAGGAGATGTACGAGACAATTGTATGAGACGAAATTTTAAAAAGATTGCATTCATAGTTTATATGCAAATTTCATGCAATTGTCAATGCAAATATGTATACTGTTTGATTTGAAATACATGAAAGTAGGGTAGAAAAACCCATGTCAAATTCATACCGTCATTGGGACACCCTGTAAGAATGGCCACTACCAGTTATGACTGTTGCAGAAATTTTAGATAGCTGATTCAGATTTAGATTTCAGATCAAAAATCAATTATAGTGATGCCTCATAATTGGCGTCAACTCGTGTGTAATTTGGGGGGGAATCGAGTCAAAATGGTCACTTTCTGATGCAATTTGTAGCGGCGGGTCCACCTTTGATCATGCCTAGCGTTCCAAAAATCTCTGGGAGATTTATATTTAAAAAATATAATTAAATATAAAAAATCTCTTATTTGATTATATTTTCTCCAGATTTTTCCAGAGAGATTTAAATATATTTAATTATATTTTATTTATGAGAAAAAAATATATAATTAAATCTCTCATTTATATTTATTTATATTTTCTCAGCATTTTTTTAGAGAGATTTGATTATATTTTATTCTTGAGAGATTTTCTGAGATTTTATTTAATTCTATTTTTTTGAAAATCACCCATTTTTTGGAACGCTAATCATGCCACAATGTACATCTGGTCCGCGAATGTTTGCAGAGTGTGGCTGGATCAATGAGGGCTTTTTTGGTAGGGAAAGTGACAAAAATTATGCAAACTAGATGATAAAAGTTGGTGCCGATTAGCGGCAACATGAAATAATAGTTTGAAGTGTCATGGGAAAGCGAATTTGAATATTGAAGATTGTGATTATTTACCATAATAATATGAATGTGATGGTGTTTTTTTACTGTTCAGGATAGCATGCTTTGCACGGAATGTTACTAGGTATATTTTGATCATTGATTTTGGTGTTTTCATTTATGTTTACCTATTTATGTTCTCGTATTTTGCCACTCATTATTTCTGCCTGCCATTTTATTGACGCTGCTACACACTAGTTTACTAATGTATCTGTATTTTTATAGAAAAAAATTGACGTGGTATATATTATCGGTATCCCACGTTCTGGTCGTTTTTTGTCGAATCAGTCCGTGGGATACATTTTTGTTATGCACGCATCCAATATATACCTTACCTTACAATGAGGTAAACAAATATGTATCGCCCGCCTGTTGCGTGTTTTTTGCAACATTGATTTTTTTGCGCGCGCTCATTTGCGGGTGAGACGGGTGAGGTATCGATTGCAGATGACCTCTTATAATGTAATAAAACAATTCACGTGTGCTGCGCGGGGTACAGCTGCAAAAATAAGCGTGGTACGTGGTATACCAATAAGTGCCGGATCTCGCGGACAGCCTGCTCTTCACTCTGCACTGTACTCTGTACTTTTCACTGCACTCTGTACTTTACTTTTTATTAGGTTGTAAACTAAATAACCTTAATTTTTTGCGATTTCGCATTCATGCGTCCCATTCTGTTGTACATTGGCGGATATAAATGCCGTTCGAGTATGTTGGGGTTAGGGGTTGGGACTATGAAGAGATCTTTTTGTTTCCTCGAATAATCCCCCAGTCCCGGGATAAGGGCATCTATAAAAACATTGTCATTTTGCATTGCTCATCTTGCTGATTGAGTTAGAAGTTGAATAACTGATTCATTTCAGGCCGATTTGGACCGTTCAACATCGGTGTTCATTTAAAATGATCGGGACAACCGTCAGATCCTATTTTTGAGGTCGTATTAGTTATGACTAAATTTCTTATGCCGATTTGACCCAGTTTTTAGACGCGTAAAATAAATCTAGCTGAACACGCTATCGTATACTTTAGACCACGAGAAGTCGTATACTGAAAGAATGACTTCAATATCTATTTCCAATCACAAGTTGTAGCACTTAAAACTTTCGCCTCCCATCCACATAAATAACCGCATGAAGAATGATGTGTGTAACGTCAAAACTCCAACCCTCGAGCGTTTCTCAGCCGATTTTCACCAATGAACACTTAAAATGATCACAATAACCTGGAGATCACATTGTGATGCTCAGGTTATCTCTATGCATTTTCAAAATGATAATTTCATACAAGAGTTTGCAATATTTTCTTGTATGGGAATTCTAATTAAATGCACAGATGATCTGAAGATCACAATGGAATCTCCAGATTTTTGTGATCATTTTAAGCGTTGATCGACATTGATAAATCGACGTTGATCGGCTTCAAAACATTTGTCCAATGTCCAGATCAGCCATTCAAAATGACCACCTTTTTATAGACCCCCCTTATCTCGGGACTGGGGGATTATTCGAGGAAACAAAAAAATTTCATCATAGCCCTAACCCCAAACCCCAACATACTCGAACGGCATTAATATCCGCCAATGTACAACAGAATGGGACGCATGAATGTGAAATCGCAAAAAATTAAGGTTATTTAGTTTACAACCTAATACTTTTCACTTTACTTTTTATTTTGCCATCTACAGGACCAGTACAAGGAGGCAGTCCAAATCGCTGTAAAATGTTAAGTGTCAAATGTCATGTCAAATGTAACGATGGCAAACCCCCGAGAAAAAAGTATTTAAATTTTTAAGTGTTTTTTCTAAAACTAATTTTCGAATTTTTGAATTTTTCCCCAAATTAATTTTCGAATTTCGAATTTAATTTTCGAATTTTCGAATCTTTTTTAGCAATTTTCGAATTTTTTTGGCCAGTTTTCGAATTTTTTCAAATAATTTTCGAATGTTTTTGGAAAAATATTGAATCTGAAGCTTTAAACACATTATTTGGACTGTTTTCATATTCTCATCAGTTTTTATAACCCTATTTTTACCATAATTTAGCATTAAAAATGGTGGAAGGAGTTATACGGACCAGTGTCCTGCTTCTTCATTTAATTCACACATTGACACATTTAATTCACCAACGCAGCAAAGGCAATAAAGACAACAATTTAAAATTCGGTGTCAAATAAAATATTGGCATCAAATTGAATATTGGCAACAAATAAAATATTGGCATCAAATACCGTATTTCCTTGAATTAACCCCCCCCCCCCCCCCTGGGGGTCTATTACTTTGCCAGAAATTTTTCGAAATCCCAGTGCTAAATTGTTTTTTTTTGTAAGTAACACAGAGGTAAAAATGCAACAAAAACCGCCATTTATAAGACTCTATAGACTTATATAGGTAAGTACGTAGACGGTACAAACCCTGTTCTAACGCAACAGTCATTGTTTTTAACGTGTTTCCCAGGTAACAAACCGCACAAACGTTCTCTACACACCAAATTTGGGCGCGGTATTTCGAGGGGGGGGGGGTTATAAATTCATAGGGCAAATATTGAGGGGGGTATTTTGAGGGGGGAGGATATTTCAAGGAAATATGGTATAAAAACGGATGTGTCGAAGTCCGCCTTTTCCGCCGCGGATGACATTTCAATGTTTTTTTTGTTACGTTTCACTTTTTCATACGCGCCGCATATCAATTGTCGCTTTATTTAGCACGTTGAACTTAAGAATGCGTTTTGTTGACTTGAATTGCCTGAAAAATTCGAAAACTATTTTCGAAATTTTGAATTTTGGAATTTTCGAATTTTTTGAAAAATAAATCGATTTTAAAGTGTTTTTTCTAGGGGTGAAATAAAAATTCGAAAATTCCGAAAAAATTTGAAAATTCGAAAATGTTTTCGAATTTTCGAATCTTTTTTGGCCATCGTTAGTCAAATGTCATTGTGTGTGTATCCAAATCTTAATTTATTGTATCCAGATCTTATGTTTCTGTATCCAAATCGTATTATCAAACATAAGAAAACATAGATTTTATCATGAAACATAAAATTTGAAGTGTTAAAATTAAAATGTTAAAGATTACAACTTTTTCTTGAAAACGTTTTTTAATATTCAATTTTTCCCCGCCATCATTACGCACAACCAATCACCAAGAATTAAGCCCACATCACCACCGACCCACCTGCAAGCAGCCTTAGTCCTGCCATCATAGAACGGGTGTCTCTCCTCGGACAACTGATACCCCTGTGCCAACTGTGCCAACCCCCTCACGCAGTCGGGCTGCAGCAGGGCATCCAGGTGCCCTGCAGTGCCCGATGCTTCTGCGGGCCGCTCTACGAATGCCCTGTGCAAGGTTATGAACGCGTCGTCGATGCTGAATAGGGTGTCCTCGCTCTCGCCTGCGTTTGGGTAGAGGGGGGGGGGTTGTGGTGTGACTCGTTTGGGCGCATGGATTTTTGTCGGGCAGCCCGACTGGTTTTAGTAGCCCGACAAAAGGCATGGTTTTAAGGGGGTTCACATGGATATTTTGTGAAGACTGAAAGATTGTGGATATGGCTTTCTATCCAAGTGACACAACAATACTAAGTGATCATTGGCAAAAATTGGCATCTGATATATATGATAAAGTACCGTTGTCCATTACCCTCGATATGTCTAATAATTGCTCAAATAGTTTTTGCTAATAAGTGCTACAATCATTTTTATGCTTCTGTTTACAATTCTTTTCCCACTTCTCGTTGTCTTCCAGTTTTTCTTGGATAACTGTATTTTATTCAAAAATTCCTATTATTTATATGTTGCTGATCAAAAATATTATTTAGTATTTGAAACAAAATACCCAATAAAAGAATAAACCGAAAAAATCATGAGAAAAATGTGTCCGCGAACAGTTCTCAACCAAAACTGAAAAAATCATGTGAATCACGTAGTGAATGACACATTGAATTAAATCAGATCAGCCGATCTCTCGTACAGTCAGGCTGTTTTGGGTAACACACAATTTTGGTGTTGTTTTTACTACAATCCTTACGCAAATGCCTACTTTTTACTATGATCCTTATGAAAATTTCTGACGAAATAATACCCCCCTCGAATTAACCCCCTCAAATTTCGCTGACGAAATAATAAAGCCCCATGGGGGTATTTCGAGGTAATACGGTAAATAGAATTTACAGAAAAGTAGAAAATAGTAGCACTGGGGTGTAAAGTGCAAAAAAGTGCACAAACTGCACGCCTTACTACTGACCTTGATCGCACGCATTATTAGCCACGTAGCCCCTGGTTGCTATAAGCAGGCGCGACCACCAGAGACGGTTCAACTGAGCTTCCATGTGCTCCAGGGTGGCCAAGTCCGTGTGTTTTGGCTCCGCCCCCGCGCTTCCGCTCGCTATGCAGCGCCACTGTGCACCTGTGAAAAAGGGCTCCAATACTTTTTGGGTGATTTTTTAAATTCAATTTAGGTATCTATTTTGTAAGAGTTGCAAGTGTCAATTGTGATGACAATGTCATGCAAAATGTCAATTGCCATGTCAAATGTCAGGCAAAGTGTCAATTGTCATGGCAATGTCATGCAAAGTGTCAATTGTTATGACAAATGTCAGGCAATTTGTCAATTGTGATGACAATGTCATGCAGTGTCAATTGCCATGTCAAATGTCAGGCAAAGGGTCAATTGTCATGGCAATGTCATGCAAAGTGTCAATTGCCATGACAAATATCATGCAGTGTCGATTGTCATTCAATTGACACTTTGTCATGACAATTGACACTTTCCTTTACATTTGTCATGAAAATTGACACTTTGCATGACATTTGACACTTGACTTTACACCTTACAGGGTCTCGGATTTGCACCAGGTTTGTATTAGGTATTATACCTAGGTACATATTGAAAAGGTGGGCAGAAATAAAAAAGGTCAGAATTCAGATGCATCAGCTGGATCACGATCAGCGTTCAAAAATGGGTGATTTACATATAAAAATCGAAAGGCACCTCCCCAAAAATCCCCCCCCCCCACCTCTGGGAAACAGCTCATAATCATCCATGGACACCTGCAAGTGCGTCAGCTCAGCCGCATCCCCCCTACTGGTCACCTTGTGCCCCCTGCGCCCATTAGTGCCTTTGATGATGCCGTGGTGCGGTCGGGCGCCGGGCGAGTGCCCGCTACTGGCCGAACTGTGCGTCGGGCTGCCCGACAAGGTGCCCGACTCGCCGTTGATGTGGATTATGACGGGCGAGGACATGCCCGATGGAATAGTGTGGGGGTAGGTTTGAGTGGTGTTTGAGTGATAAGTGTTTGTGGTGCCTCTGCGAGAAATTGGTGGTTGGTGGAAGATTGATTTGAGTTGTGATGGCCGGAATTATGAATGTGGATTAGGGAGGAGTGTATCCAATTGCGATACTGACAATTAAATGCGCCAGTAAAATGTTTGCTGTGGCAGACCCAAACTTGATATGTGTCAGCTTTTATGGGAAAAACATCATGGGAAATTTTACGTTAGATTCCATCAATTTGTCGGTTATTGCATCGTAAAATGGAATGTAAAATTAACTTTTTTACGTTTTTTTCTTTCATAAGGGGGTAGTAGTTTTGTATTTGTAATAATTGTCGTTCGAGGAAACGACAATAATTTTACGTTTGGCGAAATTTTCGTCACAAAAATCACGTCATAATACTACGCATTTTACGATTCAGCTGTAATCGCAGCTTAAAATAACAAGGAATGTACAATGATTTGTGAGCAATTCCATCAATTTAGTGATGGAAAAACGGGATAAAATCATTTCCGCTGAGCGCCAATGGCGCCATTTCATCGCTGAAATCACGACAAAATGGTTCAGGTAAAAAAAAACAATAGACTTTCAATTCAATTCCTTTGGGCCAGGTTTCGCGGTTTAACTAAACTCGACAGAAGTGTGTAAAACGATGAAATTTCATCCACGCGTATTGCATCGAATAGACGTGATTAACGATGGCAAACAAAAATGTGGAGAAAAAAACTTAAAAATCGATCTTGTTTCGGATCGGAGTACTTCGTAAATTCGATAACGTCGATTTTTTTCTCCAGTATTTTGGTCAAAAATGATACCAAAATGCGGAAACATATTTCAAAACATCAATTTCACATAGATTTATTCATTCCCAGGAGCAGAGCAAAAGTTGTGAAAATGTGTCTGCTGAAACAGATTGGAATGCCGCAATTAAAGATGTAGGTATTCAAAATTCAAATTCGAAAATTCAAATACACATTGTGGATACACATATCAAATACTCAGAGGGGAGGTTATTCAAGAGGGGGGACTTATTCAAGGGGGATGTTATTTTTTCCTCACCTGGCCAACAGGGGGGAGTTACTCAGGGGGGTGTTATTCAACGGGGAGGACTTATTCATAGTTGTTAAAACATATTTACTTTTACTCGATAAATACATATCGAGTACAGGGTAAATACATTTACGTTTCCTCCGACAAAAAGTTCTGGTACTCGCTTTTAAGTATACTTTTTGAAAGTACTCGAGTACAGAAAACTTATTTTAGATTGCCTTTTATATAGGTTTTAAAAGGCATAGAAGGGAAAAAATGAGCTAAAAATACTGGTAACTAGTCGAAGATGGGTATAGAACCAAATATATAGTTCTAAATTGTGTAAAATGGGTGAAAAGTTATGAAAACGACTGATTTTGAGCAACATTACACAAAAAAATTTGTCGGCATTTCTCAAAAGTACTCACGTTTACATTTTCTGCGGTGAAAAATAAGTTTACTCACATTTACTCATGAGCAGGGTTGGCAGAATCTCAGAAAAAATAAAAATAAAATAAAAATAAAATTTAAGAATAAAATAAAAATAAAATACAATTTTTATACAATTTTACTACAATTTTAGTAAAAATAATTTTTCAAAAATCAATTCTGGTCACGATCTGACATAAAAAATAAAAATAAAATAAAAATAAAATGGAAAATTTAAGAATAAAATAAAAATAAAATGAAAAATGTAAGAAAAAAATAAAAATAAAATACAATTTTTATACAATTTTACTACAATTTTAGTAAAAAGAATTTTACTAAAAACCAACCCTGCTCATGAGTAAAAGTAAAAAAAGTTACTTTACGTTTTCTGTACTCAAGGGGTGAGTAAAAAATAATTACTTAACGTTTACGTATACTTTGAAAAAAGTTCGGTACTTTTAACAACTCTGGACTTATTCAGGGATATACGATATGTTAGGAAAAACTCGGGAAGTCGTTTAAGAAAAAAACACTTAAAATTTGATACTTTTTTCCAGAGCGTTTGCCATCGTATCGTTAGACGTGATAAATAGACGCGCGTGCAAAAATGACCGGGCGCGTGATGCACACAATTCGTCATCGATTTATAGCAGTTATTTTTTTCACTTTTTACAATTAAAAAAGTAAGAAAAAGTGATGTAAATTATTGAAGATGCGTGATGAAGAATAGGCTGCGGAAAAAAATACGCGCGTGACGCATCACATCAAAGGAAAATATTTGAAAATTAGTGATCGTAAACAAGTTTGCGGCATTTCGTGCCATAAAAAGTTCCTTAATGATAGGTAAGCCTACCGATTGCACACTTTAAAGTAGAATCTACCATATTCGTGCTAAATATGGTAGATTCAGACCGATTATGGTAGATTAGTACTGAAATTAACTCTGAATTTTATATCTCTCTTACCACCTAACAATTGACATACGTTGCATTCACTTTGAATGTTATTCGTCATTATTTTTCACAATACTTTATTCATCAAATTATTGTAGCATTCTCTGAAAAGCGTGCAATCGACAAAAAATGCCAGCTGTCACTCTGCCAAAAAAACAATCTCAGGAATGGTTTTGCAAATTCACTTTTGCATACGAGAAAACACCTTTAAATATCCAGGTAAAAACATTTAGATAAGATGCGAGAGCGATCAGTGCGCCGCCGGTTCCAAGTGAAATAGTGTAAACAAAAAGTGCCAAAAATGTTCAGCTGAGCGTGTCCGTGCAAATGTGCGCGGAAAATACTTGAAACGCGCGGGGGGGGGGGGGGGACAACGCGGCAATGCCGAGGCTTGACTCTGGGATCCGGTGCGCGTAAGAACACAATTACCGGCTTGGCGCTAGTGATGCTGTGGCGCCATGGCTTTAGCCATTTTGGGGTGCCATTATGGGGGCCCTCCCAGACTAGGGTTGGAAAAAAAGCCTTGAAATTTTTTTTAAACGCTTGATTAAAAAAAAAAATCAATTAAAATAAAAATTGAATTTTTAAAATTAAAATCAGATTTTTCAGAAGTCATGGAAAATGCCCTGCAAAATGGCAACCGAGTTGCCATTTTGCAGGGCATTTTCCATGACTTTTGACACTTTGCATGGCATTTGACATTCCACAGGGTTTTACAGGGTCTGGGAGTGGCACATGGGTGAACAAAACATGTTTTCAATGACCCCATTTTTAAACAATGTTTTTTCACTGTTCAAAGATACCGTATATCCTCTATTAAGCCCCCATCACCATGTGACAACTATTGGCAAAATTAAGTATACTCCGACAGTATCTCACAAAAAATACAGTATTTCTTGTAACAGAATGGCAGTGCACCAATAGAAGGACACCTTCAGTATAATGGCAGATTTTGGCAGATTTGTGTGCTCATAAAAAATAGAATGGCAGACTCCAATAAAACAGCGCTCCCAATAGAATAGCAGGTGAAAATTACACTGGAAACTTTCAAAACGCTAAAATATGAAAAAATGAAGAGGGAACATTTCAAAGTATTCAAATAGGTAGATATAATAGCACTTTTAAAAACATTCACAAAAATCGTTGTTTAAAAACAGTTGAAAACATGCCTGACGATTTTTTCCAGCACTAGCACTAGGAATACACATAGGGCTCGAACTCAACTCGACTCGACTTGTGACTCAGGGAAAAATTGGGTACCAACTGGACTCAGCTGACTCGACCCGAAAAATATGGCCCTGACTCGAGACTCTTGCTTTTTGCCTGACTCAACTCGAAATTTTGGCAAAGTTCGAGTCAAGGTTCCCACTGAGGAAATGTCCAAAAACATTTAACTTTGATATTAATGTTTTAACTTTAAAAAAAAATTAATGCACAAGTGCACACTTCCACACCATATGCATGATATATCATTGATTGGCTTGGCATATGTATTGAATTAAAACTCAAGTTTCTTATTGCCAATCATGCCATGTTGTGGTGCCTTTGATGTAGCCAGTGTAATGGCATGAATCTGTTTGTGTAGGTAAAATTTGTGTGTGGTAAGCGAGCCCCATCATTCATTCACCATTAGAGGGTAAGCAAATCCTCCTTTTCAAAAATACCTGATAAATCTCAGGTTGTAGCTGATCATCTACATATGATAAGTGCCCCCATCTTTTGTGAATAGAAAAAATACTTGTTTCTGACAAGGGAAGTTGCTTTCCAACCATTGCCTGACTTTGGCTTTACATGTAATTTGCCGGGTGGCTTACAGATGGCATTTTTCAATGATTTTTCTTATAAAAAAACATTGTTTTATTCTAAAAACCAGATCATGAAAAGATATTGTATTTCCATCGCCAAACTGGTTTTATTTTTGCAACTTTATTTGTGGCAACATCTAGAAACTGAACATGTAAGTGATATTTTTGTTTTATTTTTAAAGTAAAATAAACTGTTGGCATTTAGACTTCATAAAGTGTGTGTGAAAACATTGGTAGAGAAACCAGTATCTAAAATTTCTGCAAGAGTCATACCAAAATGTAACGCATCCGACTCGACTCGAGACTTGAGTTTTTTGCCTGACTCGACTCGACTTTTCACTGCCTCGCCCAACTCGACTCGCCCGGAAATGTTTTGGGGTTGTGACTCGAACTCGAGTTTGAAAAAATCGTGTTTCGAGCCCTAAATACACATGATGCAAAGCGCGATAGAATGGACACAATGTCTTATAGTTTTTTCCATCCTTTTGGGGAACGTAAATAATATTGAAAAATGTAAATACATATCAGCTGGACGGATGCACTTCTGAAATTGTCAAGTCACAAAATGAGTGTCAAGATAATAAAACAGAAAGTATAAATTTCAAATAGTAAAGTAAATAGTAAATTTCAAATCCATTTAGAAAAAATTTGGAATGCAACTTGTAACGAGGCAAATTTTTAAGCACCCTCTGTCTTTGACGACTTTTGCTGTGACTTGACAAAATGTGAAAATGGTCCGGGAAAATTGCTGCTGCACTTTGGCTGCATTAAATAACCAAAAAATGCGCATTAGGGATTTATTTGCTCTTAGTGTTTGTTACTTATGTCTGCACGGACACTCTTTGAGTTTACTTAAAGCCGAAATTTCGGAAACTGATAAATAAGTTTGTATTTAGAGGGTAGCATCTAGAACTTGAGGAATCCTTCAACTATTTTTTTCTGTTGATGGAGATCAAAATAATTCGTTCTGGTAAACTCAACACATTATCAGTTCGCGAAATTTTAGCAGTAAACCAGTATGTGTGTGAGCACAATTTGTCTGAAGCATAATTTTTTGTCAATTTTTCATCAACGATGTGAAATTGACTGAAAACACAGAAAAAAAATCCGATGAAAACCTTGGAAATTCTCACTGATCTCGGACACGATGAATGAACATAGCAGTTGGTACCTGTCCGGCTGTCGCATGACAAATAGTATAACTGTACCTTCACCCATTCTGTTATTAATTTTTCAGTGAAATTTCAATTTCACATTGAATCGCGTTTTCCGTTACGCTGTAACTTGAGCTTGAACCTTGAAAAATGTGAATTCTTGCACTTGGAAATGATACCCCGGCGGCTGGGGCAATTTCATGCAGCCATTTTATATGGAGACGATAAAACTTTTGCCGCCAAATTGAGTGCATGGGCGCAAAATTGTGGTATTTAGATGGTAGATTTAGATAATAAATTAGCACGGAAATCGGTGTCGAGTGGAAATTGTGAATGGTTTGTGAAGATTTTGTTTACGGAGCTATGATTGAGTTAACGAAAATGAGCGTAAAGGTATTTCGAAACGTTTAGGCTTTGTAACTACCTATTTAACCAGGTATTTAATAGTTTTTCTTTTTGAGCCATTTTTGTGCCAGATAATGTAAAAGCCATAATGGTTAACAGCTAGATTTCGAAATTTGGAAATATACATGATAGCGTGGGGGGGCTAGGACTCACCAGTCCAGTAGCAACACCAGACAGTTTAAAATGACATGAAAAATGCATGATGAAATGGAATGTTGACAATTCACACAACTTTTTACACTTTCAGTTTCAGTTTCACGTCCCTTGGATATCACGTTGAGAAAGGAAATTGCACAGCGGGGAATGATCATACCAGCGCCAATGGAAGGACTTCCTTGAGTATCTTCAAAAATGTCCATTTGTATATCTACCATATTTCCTGAAAATACCCAGGGGGTTTAACTAATTTGTCCAGCAAATTTTAAAGGGGAACTTATTCGAGGGGGTTTGTTATTTTCAGGCAGCATCACATGTGCCAATTCCAGTAGGCAGCATAAAATGTCCAGAGGATTCAAAGTGAAGCGATTTTTACCACAACCTTATCTTTGGTTGTTACACTAAATTTCTGGGCAATTCTGCTCATTTTGGGAAACAATATGCATTTCTAAATCGGCAGCAAAGACAGTTTAAAACAAAATAGCAAATTGCGCAAAACATAGGGGAAACTGCTGAATTGAACACGTCTGTGAAAGCGGAAACCGGTTACGCAATTTACACTTATGGTGTGCAAATAATTTATGAATTCAGGCCAAACCAAGGCCCACCCACACTGTTGTCTTGCAGCCACAATTAGTGATGGAATGTCGGAAGACACCGGGAACTAAATTAAGAGGGGTTCGATCGAGTGCCAACACCGATCCTGTAAAATGTACTGCAAAGTGTCAAATATCATGGAAAATGTCCTAAAATGGCAAACGAAGTCGCTATTTGAATATCCTTTGACACTGATGACATTTTCATTTTACAGGGCATTTTTCATGATCTTTGACAATTTGCATTAGTTGACATTTTACTGGTGTAAAACATGGACCATGACTACAGCAATTCGCAAAAAATGAGGAAAATGGAAATAATTCATTTGAAATAAAACAACAATTTCCTACACATTTCCCTTTGTTTACGAAATCTACGCGCAGTTCTGACTAGGGTTGGAAAAAAACGTTTTTTTAAAGCAGCCAGATATGACATTGTGTCAACATATATAGGTATATCAGAGTGGCAATACTCTGTGATGTTATATACCGTATTTCCTCGAAATACCCCCCCTCAAAATGGACACTATGAACTTATAAACCCCCCCCCCGAAATACCCCCTCCCCAAATTTAGTGTATAGAGTACGTAAATGACAAAGGCTGCGGTTTGTCATCTGGGTAATGCAAAAAACACGATAAAAATGATGACTCTGTTATGTGAGAACAGTTATTATACGTCTACTACACACTTATACAAGTCTTTAGAGTCTTATAAATGGCGATTTTTGTAGCATTTTCGACGTCTGCGTATGTTTCAGACGACAATTAAGTACTTGGTTTTCAAGAAATTTCTGGCGAAATAATACACCCCCCCTCGAAATACCCCCCCCCCCTCAAAATTCTCACTCTGAAAAAATAACCCCCCCGGGTGTATTTCGAGGAAATACGGTATGACCATATGAAGGGTGTGCTTCTAAAAGTACCGATCTACAAAAATTCGATTTTGAGATAATCGCGCTTGAAAGTTTGGAGTATGCAATACCCATACATGGGTATTGGGTATGGGAATTTTGGGTATGGGTATTTTTAGCATAGTGTTGGGTATCAACATGCATGGGTATAAGCATTGTTTATCCACATAACACTAACTATATCAAATTAAGTGAATGGTATTTTTTGTAGTACAGCACATTTTAAAGGAACAAATTGGTAATATTTAGCATGTAGATTGGTACCTTTAAAAGCACAAAATTGTATACATGTAGATAAGTACTTTTATCAGTACAAAAAAGCACAAAACAAGTTTTTGCTCTGAAAAGTGTGGATCTGACATCGGTACATTTAGAAGCACAAAAAATATCATGCAGATCAATACCTTTAAAAGCACAATTTTGGAAAAACTGTGTAGATCAGTACTTTTAAAGGTACAAAAGCTGAAAAAGCTTGTAGGTCGGTACTTTTTAAATTACAGGATCTGCATTTTGCCATTTTTTGACCCCCCCATAGCTCAAAATAGAATTTTGCACCCACACATATTATATATTTTTTGAAGCATGTTTATATGGGGATGCCAAAAATGGTCCTAACTCAAATTTGAAAAATTTGTAGATCGGTACTTTTAGGAGCACACCCTTCATATAAAGGCTGTGGAGCCATGGGATAGCATTATAAGTGGTGATTTGTGTCAAAAATATCCATTTTTTGTCCACATGTTTGTATATCACCTTATAATCGAATGTTTGTGACTTCAGGTAAAGTTTGGTACAGAATAGTGATCGAACAAGGTTAAAATAGGAGGTTGTTACTATGGGAGTGAAGCTACACACTGTGGAGGTATATGGAAGCACATTACGTCAATATTATATACTACAGCAACATATGACGGCTTATAAACCCATGGTAGCACATGAAGGGTGTGCTTCTAGAAGTACCGATCTACAAAAAATCGATTTTGAGATAATCGCAATTGAAAGTTTGGAGTATGCAATACCCATGCATGGGTATTGGGTGTGGGAATTTTGGGTATGGGTATTTCAGCCAAATTGTTGGGTATCCACATGCATGGGTATAATCTTTGATTATACACATAACACTAGCTATATAAAATGTAGTGAATTGTATTTTTGTAGTACAGTACATTTTAAAGGAACAAATTGGTCATAGCATGAGGATCGGTATTGTTTAAAGCACAAAATCAGAAAGCTGTAGATCGGTACTTTTACCCATGATAAAAAAGCACAAAATGAGTTTTTGCTCAATCGGACGCTGATCTGACATCAGTACTTTTAGAAGCACAAAAAATAATGTGCAGATTGGTACATTTAAAAGAACAATTTTGAAAAAAAGTGTGTAGATCGGTACTTTTAAAGACACAAAAGCTGAAAAAGCTTGTAAGTCGGTACATAAAAAATTTCAAAAACTGTGTTTTGTGATTTTTTTTGCTTTTTTCGACCCCCCATATCTCAAAATTGAATTTCGCACCCCCCACATATTATATATTTTTTGAAGCGCATTTTTATGGGGACCCCAAAAATGGTCCTAACTCAAATTTGAAAAATTTGTAGATCGGTACTTTTAGAAGCACACCCTTCACATAGAAATGGATGCTTTGATACTAAAAAATGCCGTTTAATAAAAAAGTTAAAAAAACATCGGCCAACCCTACTTCTGACCGAACCAAAAATAGGAAATCCTAGGCATGATTCAACGAAACAAATAACATTTATATCATCTCAAAAAGTGCGTAAACTTTAGTGAATGGCGCAAAATGTGCGTAAATAAGTCGCGGGTAAACACATTCATTAATTTGGGTTATGCGCGTATGCGTTTCGTGCGGAATTGGGACAATACTGGGATGTCACTACGCAACAAGAAATGTGATGCGCTGATCAGTCACTACTAAATACGAGTTGGCAGTAAAGGAGACAAAAAGAACTACCGTATTTCCTCGAAATACCCCCAGGGGGGGGTATTTTTTCATAGTGAGGATTTTTAGGGGGGGGGGTTACACGAGGGAGGGGTATTTCGAGGGGGATGGTTGTAATTTCGTCAGAAATTTTCGTGCAATTCAAAGTAAACAATAAGCTTTTAAGTACCTAAAACAGGTAATAAATGTGTCCAAATATGATATATTTGGACGCATCAACGTACATCGCTACAGCAACTAGTATGTGTAGCTGTGATGGAAACTGGCTGCAATAAATACATCATGTATGTAAAGTGCCGGCTAATATAATTGAGCTTTTGATGACATCTGGATTCCATCAATTGTATCTCACTCCCCAAGCACAGTTGGGCCAAGTGGTCTGGTGTGGAGTTGCCCCCAGGTGTTTACTACATCCACCCCTGGGGGGACCCCTGTGGCTGCTCGGATGTAGCCACAGGGGCGTGTCCCGTAAAAATTATCAAATTTTCATCTGGCCATTATAAATGAGCTTTTTTAATATTTGGTTGAAATAGGCATTTTTATATTGTAAAACCAGTGGAAAAGCTCACAGGTGGTGGAAAACAATCACTCAAAAAGAGAACCAACCCTTTTTTTGTACCACAGGGTCCAGGTTCTCTGACAAGCCATAAAAGACTACCTGAACAAATCCCTTTGACATGCAGAAATCATTCCTTTTCATGACTGGTGCTAAGTGAAACCTTTATGATGGGGGGTTGCCTTTGGGTGACATATACACCTTGATGTGGTGCATCTTTTATCACCCCTCTCCCCTCCCTGAACCCCCCTTAAAAAAAGTTGTGGTTGAACAAAGGAACAAACTTTTTTCATCTGGAATCTCATTTTGGTTTTGTGTTCACCTGGCCCCAGACACATCTGGTACACTGTCTGTCATGGCCTCCCCATGCTCACTACTTGCCAGTTAAAAATTTCCAATGGTCTGCAGCCAGCACAATCATATTTTTGGGGCTAGGTGAACACAAATCCAAAATGAAATTTCAGATGAAAAAAGTTTGCTCATTTGTGCAACCACAACTTTTTCTGAGGGGGGTTCAGGGAGGAGGGAGGAGTGATAAAAGATGCACCACATCAAGGTGTATATGTCACCCAAAGGCAACCCCCCATCATAAAGGTTTCACTTAGCACCAGTCATGAAAAGGAATGATTTCTGCATGTCAAAGGGATTTGTTCAGGTAGTCTTTTATGGCTTGTCAGAGAACCTGGACCCTGTGGTACAAAAAAAGGGTTGGTTCTCTTTTGAGTGATTGTTTTCCACCACCTGTGAGCTTTTCCACTGGTTTTACAATATAAAAATGCCTATTTCAACCAAATTTTAAAAAAGCTCATTTATAATGGCCAGATGAAAATTTGAAAATTTTTATGGGACATGCCCCTGTGGCTACATCAGAGCAGCCACAGGGGTCCCCCCAGGGGTGGATGTAGTAAACACCTGGGGGCAATTCCACACCAGACCACTTGGCCCAACTGTGCTTGGGGAGTGAGATACAATTGATGGAATCCAGATGTCATCAAAAGCTCAATTATATTAGCCGGCACTTTACGAAACTGATGCCTGTAAAACCCGCCTAGGTATTTGTATTTAGATTCTTGGCCTACCATTGTGGATTGCAGAAAGTATTGAAAAAATCTCTGTATTGTTATATTTTCTGATTAAAAAAAATACCCCAATATTTATATTTTTCGAGGATTTTCCAGTGAGATTATAAATATTTTATCTCTGAGAGATTTTCTCAGATTTTTCAACTATCACAAAATATAAAAAATATCTGGTTTGTATTTATTTTTATTTCTTCTGGCTCTTTCAGAGAGATTTGATAATATCTTTCTTTTTGAGAGATTTTCTGAGATTATATCCAATTATAATTTCTCATTATCGCCAAATTTTCAATGCTTATCACAGGGGGGGGGCAGTAGTTCCATATTGGGAATTGTATTTATTTCTGTGAGTTAACGAGTGAAGATTGGAATACTATACGCACAAATGTGCAGGTGTATTGCTGTCGCATTCAATGACAATAAGCAGAAACCACGACACGTGTGCAAATCTTTGGCAGTTTCAAGCATCTATCACCATCGATAAATATTTCACATACGGCCACGCGTCGACAACGATCACTGCGGCTTTGAGGTTGCTCAGTTCCGGCAAATGGCGAATTCGCTACAACTCTATGGGTCTGTGTCCGGTGGTGATGACGCGCTCGTTCTGGTAGTGCCTGGTGCAGCCCCATGCACAGGCAGCGATGGTGAGCGCGACCATGCCGAGGATGACCATGACCAGGATGGCGACCACGCAGCTCTCGATGTAGCTGACCGTCTGCTCGACGCGCAGCACCGCGTCCTTGGTGGCGAACACGTCCGCCACGTACATTTGCAGCACCTGAGGGGGTTGGGGGTTCGTGCTTTT
>OZ038453.1:11454801-11492696 GCA_964036195.1 Sphaerolaimus hirsutus | reverse complement strand
GTTGCGAAAGTGTATTTACACTTACCCGAAATACCCGGGTAAATGGGTATTTATATTTACCCTTACACTTACACTTTTATAAAATACCCATACACTTTTTTTACACTTTCCTGGGCAAAATACCCGGATACAGAAAGTGTATTTTTTTCTTTCAGATGGCCCTGTTTGAAGCATTTGAGGAAGCATAAAACTGGGTCATGTACAAAAAATAACTGCACAGTGCACACATGCAGTGATGCATTGAATGTAAAAAATATGGCAAATGTACAAACGTGCACCAGCTCCAACCTTTGATCAGTACTCATGGTATTCTACAGTTTCATCATACTTTGTAAAAAGGACAAGATCAATTTCACCTGCTGGACCTGGCTTTTGCACAGACATTATTGATGTATGTCCATTCTTGTATTTAAACAGTGTGTATCACATAGCTCAATCAGTAAAATATCAACACTGAAAACGTGCCATTATTACGCAAATTTGTTACAGTCTAAAATGTTTCATACGGCTGTTCATACAGCAGTAAAATGTGAACTAATGCATGAAAATGATAAATAAATTGATCTAAAGGTGAAAACAGTGGTGTTTTCTGATGCTCAACAGTGAGAGCTCTTTCTAAAAAAATTTTTACACTTACACTTTTTTTTACACTTTCCTAGGTATTTTAAAAATACCTTACACTTACAGTATCCATACTCAAAATTTGGAAAGTGTATTTACACTTACACTTACACTTTCCAAAAATACCGGTATTTTAACAACTCTGGTTCAAACTGAATCGGCTTTTTCGGGATCAGGATAGTTTTTCAGTTGTTTTTTTATAGTTTTTCTTTTCGCAGCGGCGTGGCTAAGTGCGTGCACGCTGTCCACTAATCCGCCTTGCCGCCAAGGAAATCTGCGGGTGCTTGCGTAATTGATCAAGAAGCGAGGTGGTATTAAAGTGACAATTATTGGTGTTTGCATGGATAACTTGAGAACGCGTGGAGCTATCACAGCAATATTTTCAGGGATCCTTTCCTATTTAGTTGACAATGTTTACCTAACGTTTGATGTCAATCCGACCACCCGGTGACAAGTTATTCGAAATCTAGAGAGTAGGTATAATTTGCCACACCCTGTATGTCATTTGCTTCTAATCATTCGGCATTTCCTTTCGATTCCCGCATACTCTCTCTTCTTTCGCTCTATCTCTAAAACCTCATTGGCGCAGCGGGCAAACACGACTGCATCGAGATCTTCTTCAAGCGAACCAGCTGGCTGCCGGTGGTGCAGAACACGAACTGCGACACTCCCAAACGCTTTATCTGCATGACCGGGCGCACGGGCGGCGGCGCACTCCTCAAACCAACTCAACAGACTGCACTTCCCACAGCGGCCACCAGCGAAGCGGCAACTACAAAGAGCACTGCCGCAGTGGCAACCAGTACGCAGTTGGCAACTACGAAGAGTGTTGCGTTGACAACCAGTGCGGGGTGGTGCAAATCATGTGTGGGCTGTTTTTGGATAAATCTGTAAATGATGGGCATTATCGGGTGCTTTTTTTACCTGAAAAATTTGTATACCGTATTTCCTCGAAATACCCCCGTCGAAATACCCACCTCAAAATGGGCACTATGAATTTGTGGACCGGGAAATGCATAACAGACGTTCAAAACACTTACTGTGTTACGTTAGAACATCGTTATCCTTATATAAGGCTGTAAAAACTTTAAAATGGTGATTAGTGTTGCATTTTTCACGGTTTTCTCTCAAAATTTTCACTCTGAAAAAATAAACCCCCAGGGGTAATGAGCAATTTCCGGTAAATTTTTTTTTTCTCACAAATTAGACATCTCCATAGACAGACATAGACATTTCTCGCCTGGCGCCATTATTTCTGGCGTTTTTTCCCCATCAAATAATCTGGGTCTGCACTTGCTTCCCTGTCAAAGCATAAGCGCTTTGCGCACATTGGCAATCAGATTTCAGTCGAAATCAACTACCTATATCACAGATTTATCAAAACAAAAACAAAAGTAGCGCATGAATTGCACCACCCTGTACAATCGATAGTGCTACGAGTACAACGGGTAAGAACTACAAGCCAGGATACACGCCAGCCTTCCTGAGCAAGAGAGGCATGTGCTACAAGGCAGTTGCTGGCAAGCGGAGCCAGATGGATGCTGGCAGGGCCTGCCAGGCCGAGGGCGCCCAGCTGGCTAACTTCGTTGACAATGCAGAGTACTTCCACATGATCGATCTGATGAAGGAGGTTAGACACTGTGTCTGGAAATTTATGTGTGCAAAATGAAATTCCATGTAGGTCTCATGGCTCGACACATTTGTTGTTTTTGAGAAATTGCCCAGCTTTTCAAAACACAACATAAATACCGTATATCGTCGAAATACCCCCCCCCTCGAAATATCCCCCTCCTTTGAACCCCCTCAAAATTCTCACTATGAAAAAATAACCCCCCTGGAGGTATTTAGACACGGTATATGAAACTTGGATCTTCATTTATACTAAACGCTTTCAGAGTGGAACTAAAGACAACTTCTGGATGGATGGCTCAGACATTGGCAAGAAGCCAATGGAATTCTATTTCACTGATGATGCTGATTTTACATATGCAAAGAAGAAGTTTGCTCCTGGTAAGTGGTTAGTAACGATGGCAAACCCCCCAAAAAAAGTTTTAAATCTTTAAGTGTTTTTTCCAAAATGAATTTTTGAATTTTCAAATTTTTCCTGAAATTAATTTTCAAATTTTGAATTTAATTTTTGAATTTTCGAATCTTTTTTGGCAATTTTCAAATTTTTTTGGCTATTTTTCAAATTTTTTCAAATAATTTTTGAATTTTTTTTGGAAAAATATTGAATCTGAAGCTTTAAACACAGAATTTGGACTGTTTTGGAAGTGGCTACACTCGGCAGACATGCTAATCTACAAATAGATATGATTTAGATCTTTGGCTGGCAGACAGCCAACTGAAAACTTGTGAACTGATTCACCACTCCACCACATTTCATCCTGACTCCGAACCAGTTCAGTCAGCCGTAAGTTCACTGCAGACTGCAGTTATGACGTCATGATGGAGTGTTACCACCAGAAAAATGTAGGGTGTAATGTCCCCTAAGTATAGCACACTGAGCGTACTCAGTGCATACAGTGCTAACTGCATGAAATATGGGTACTTCTCAAACCAATACTCAAAACCACTCTTATACTCCAGTGACATTACACCTACAATGAAATCTACCATAACCCAACTGAATAAAAGAACAAACAAAATTTTTTCCATCATTTATCAAAGCAATTTGATTAATATGATGAAAATTTTTCATGTTTGTACTTTTATTCAGATGGGATATGGTAGGTTTCATTGTAAAGTGTAATGTCGCTGGAGTATATCTTTGATCACATCTCTTTTACTTATAAACATGTGCAGTTCCTATGTGCAGTCCCAGACACCTGTAAAATGCTCTGTGAAATGTCAAATGTTATGCAAAGTCTCTAAAGTCATGGAAATTCTGTAAAAAATGGCAAATATGTTAGCCATTTTTCCAGGGCATTTTCATAACTTTTGACACTTTGCATGACATTTCACATTTTACAGGGCAGTTTACATTTCAACGTTTTTGGATGTTTTTTCTGTTTTGTTTCGCTTTTTCATAACCACCGCGTATCAATTGTCGTTGTATTTAGTACGTTGAACTTAAGAGTGCCTTGAATTGCCTGAAAAATTCAAAAAGTATTTTTGAATTTTCGAATTTTTTGAAGAAAAAAATCGATTTTTAAGTTTTTTTTCTAGGGGTGAAATAAAAATTCGAAAAATTCCTGAAAAATTCAAAAATTCGAAAAGGTTTTCGAATTTTCAAATCTTTTTTTGCCATCGTTACTCGTTAGTGGTTAGTAGTTTTGATGGAATGGCGCCATGCAGCCATAGCTGGAATCGAAGGTGGCATTTTGGGGGTGGGGGGTCTCCAAAGAGTGGCGCCTTCCCATGCTGGTGTACGTTGGCCGATTTTGATGCCCTTCGAGTATGTTGGGGTTTGGGGTCGGGGCTACTACCAAATTTTCTGTTTCCTCGAATAATCCCCGGGTCCCGAGATATAGGGGTCTGTAAAAACGTGGTCATTTTACATGGCCAATCTTGTCGATCGACTTTGGGGATCGACAACTCGGCCATTTCTGGGCCGATTTGGACCGTTCAACACTTAAAATGATCGCGACAACTTGTGGATTCCATGTTTATGGTCGGCTTAGTGATGTCTATATTCCTAATGCCGATTTGACCCGGTTTTCAAACACGAAAAATAATTTGTTCTGAACATGCTATCATATACTTTAGACAACGAGAATACATATACCAAAGAAATGAGTTCAATATCTCTTTCCGATCAAAAGTTATAGCACTTTAAACTTTCTCCTCCCATCCACATAAAACACCGCATGGATGACAATGCGTGGAACTTCAAAACTCCATATCTCTACCATTTCCCAGCCGATTTTCACCAATGAACACTTAAAATGATCAGAATAACCTGAAGATATCATTCCCATGCTCAGATTATCTATATGCATTCTCACAATGATAATTTCATACAAAAGTTCGCATAATATTATTGTATAGGAAAACTAAAAGAGAAAACAGCTAACCTGAGCGTAGGAATGATATCTTCAGGTTATTCTGATCATTTTAAGTGTTCATTGGTGAAAATCGGCTGAGAAATGGTAGAGATATGGAGTTTTGAAGTCCCACGCATTGTCCTCCATGCGGTGTTTTATGTGGATGGGAGGAGAAAGTTTCAAGTGCTATAACTTTTGATCGGAACGAGATATTGAACTCATTTCTTTGGTATATGAATTCTCGTTGTCTAAAGTATATGATAGCATGTTCAGACAAATTTATTTTTCGTGCTTGAAAACCGCTGGGGTATAAAATGACCATGTTTTAATAGACCACCTGTATCTCGGGACCGGGGGATTATTCGAGGAAACAGAAAAATTTGGTCGTAGCCCCGACCCCAAACCTCAACATACTCGAAGGGCATCAAAATCGGCCAACGTACACCAGCATGGGAAGGCGCCACTCTTTGGAGACCCCCCCATCCCTAAAATGCCACCCTCGATTCCAGCTATGCATGCAGGGTGCCAAATGGCGTCATTGGCGCTTGGCACCTTTTTTCTCTGGCACCATTGGCGCCTGGAGCCCTGTTTCCGAATGGCGCGATGGAGTCTTCGATCTGCCTTTACAAAACGCAAAATTGAAGTTGACACCCTATCTGCGTTATTTCACCCCCGGCTAGTGATGGAAAAGCGCCATGGCGATGGCGCCTAGCGCTAGCGCCAAAGCAAAAAAGCGCTACGGCGCTTCTGGCGCTTGGCGCCACTTTGCTCTGTCGCCATTGGCGCTTGGCGCTGGGGTTCGGAAAAGCGCCATGACGCTTTTGGCGCTTGGCGCCATAGTCCTGGCGCTTTTTCCACCACTACCCCCGGCCACCTTGCAGGCGCGCCAGACAACTGGCCGCACGGGGAGGGGGTGGAGCACTGCCTGGAGATGAACGGCAACGGGTCCTCCATGAAGCAAACCATCAACGACGTCAAGTGCACCGCGCCCAGAAACCACTTCTGCATGTACGTCTGCGAGAAACCGGCGCAGTGATGTTATATGGCGCGGCTGAAATTATTATTTTATTTTTTTAAAATATTTATGTTGTTTATTGATTTTACTTGTATCTGCTTTCGAATGGGATGGAAAAATGATTTTTCAATCTGCCTACTTTTTCGAAAAGTGGAACGCTGATATTTTTTAAAGGATGAGAATATCGATGGATAAGAAGTAGGCAGGAATCCCTAGAGACATCTTCACTCTAGTACAGATTTTTAGTGAAGAGATGGTGTAAAAATTGAATCTTGATAATATTTATTTGAATAAACAAGATGAAATTGCGGCGTTTGTGGCAACTTTGTATTGATCATGCATATGCGTCTCACTTTCATGTAAACAGTCAAATCAAATCAAAGCAACTTTATTACCACACTGCCGGCGCGCGTCAAACGGGTAATACCACAACAATGAAAACTGTCACAAACACATAACCACACCCATAACTCAAAATAGCAATTGACTTAACAAGGCAACGTTATAACGTGTGAACGGTACAAATAATGCGAATTTTAGAAAAAAGGCGAGGTAGTTATACAATGTGAAAAGTAATACCGCAAGTGAAATTGAGAGGTGTGGCATGGCAGAGCTCGCATTTAAAAGCGACCCCACACCACCCACACCAACTACAGGCAAATTTACAAGACACATTCTGGTCACAGATAATAATAAACTATAACACCACGTGCAGTTACATTTATAGTCGTAGTTATACATCATTACAATTTACTAGATACACATAGCGATCGTTTCTTTTCGAGGTTGAATCAGTGATCATTCACAAGTTGCAAGAAAGCATCAACATTCATAGCCCATTTTTGTCAACTACCAAAACTTCATAAAACCTGCCCAACACAGACCGATACAATACATATTCTTGATGTAGGAGTCACGCATCGAGCAGAGTTTTCAAAATACCTTTTCCAGATTTTGAGTATTTCTACTGAAACGTAAAATACCTCTAAAATACCTGGGTATTTAAAAAGAAAAGAATATTGAGAAGTGTCCTGATTGGCTGAAACTCTCAGTATCAACTCCAGTGCATCAAGGCTCCCAGTCCGTGAAGGTTTACTCCCAGTGCATGTAGACTCCCAGTACACATAAACTCTCAGTGCATGTAGATTCCAAGTGCATGTGAACTCTCAGTGCATGTATTCACCCTGTTTGTTGTGTGGTGCGGATTACTGTATTTGGACCCCTCCAGGGGTTTGTACCCTCCATACATGCACTGGGAGGTTACGTGCACTGAGAGTCTATTTACATGGATTGGGAGTTAAAGTGCACTGGGAGTTTACGTGCACTGAGAGTCTACATGCATTGTGAGTTAAAGTGCACTGGGAGTTTACGTGCACTGAGAGTCACATGCCCTCAGAGTTTACATGCACTGAGGCGCAGGTTCTCATGTTTCTATAGGTCATCTGTTTACGGCGAAAACAGTTTTGTTTTCCATCGCGCCTATTTTGCCAGTGCTCTAGACGTTCAAACCGCGGCAACTTTGAAAAAATTCGTAAACAAGCAACTGAGAACGCGTAATCTGCGTATGTATTCTCACATTCTCAAAATGTACCATTTGCCTTTTGCAACGCGTTTTGCGTACCGAAATACATTTTGTGTACTCAAGTACTAGCAAAAAGTATACGTGAAAACAAGTCCAGGTACTTTTTAGAGGAAACGTAAACGTATTTACTCAGTACTCCAGTGTATGTACCTATTTTTTGAGTAAATGTGAATACATTTAAAAAAAACTATGTGTGCTGACCGTGGCAAAATGGATGGATAAAGAAATACAGAGATTTGATAATTAGGCTCATATTTGTCCATTTACCTATTTGCACTATTTTTCATTTCATGCACTATATTAATTTACCACGCAAATTATATTTCCTGCACTATATTATTTATCCATGGAGAATATTCAATTAGGAAAGTGTATTATGACTTATTGATATGTTTAGGTGGAATATTTAGGTTAAAAGGACAGATAAGTTTTTATTAGGTTTATGAATATGAAATTAGGCTCATTCAACTCGCCGTAATTTTCTGATTATTATTATATCTACATTTACATGGTTTACTTGCAATTTAGGAAAGTCAAATCTTGTAAATATTTATGTGCTATGTACTTACTTAGGCCAGCGTCCTAATAGAGAAATGGTGCCCTGTGTGCAACTAGCATTTACGGTACGTAGATAAACAAGCCCTTCGCGTAGGCATAATTATAACCCAGCTCACTACTTTATATTATATTTACTTTGACATTATAGTAAATACCCTGCTCAAATTAAATATGTTATATTAACCCTGCTCAATTAATATACCCATTTACCTCGAATAAGTCCCAATTTGCCAATCATCAAATATATGTTTCAGAAAGTGATTATTATTGTATCGAATATGTCCTGCTTTACTTACGTCATTAGGAACATTTGCACTACTACTTGCAATTTCCAAACTCTAGTTTATTAGTTTCAAAGTGTGTCAATGTTTTCTGACAAATTGAAACAGATTAGTAAATCGGCCGAGTTTGCCAACTTCGCGCCTCACAAGATAAATAGTTTTTCTATTAGTCCAATTTGTACCTGGTATTTCTTTACCATAATTGTTTGAATGTATGCACGCGTAGAATAAGCCAACTGTTTCGGCTAGATGTGTCTTATTATTGCATTCATGTCATATTTGTGCATTTGAATTTAGGAAATTACTGTAGCTATGTTTTATACATAATTTCCGTGTCTTAGTTACTTTGGAAGTTTTTACTTCAGTCTTCTGACCCCAAGCTTGTGAACGAAAATAAGCTAGCGATAGAAACTTCGACTAGGAAGCTCGCTAGGCTTTGCGCTTTTGTATTTGGCTGCATCTGATCAAATAAAGTACCTGAAACAATCTCGAAACCCCTTTCAACACGCAACTACGAAATAAACTCAACTTGGCTGTCGACAAGTGGACGTTCGGCTACAACGGGAAATCAACCACTCTCAAGGCCGTTTCTCACTACGGTCTTGGAGTTGCCGGATTCGGTGGTAGAAGACGCTGACTTCGGTGGCTTCATCACACTATGCGTGATTGACTCAATCATGTTCACGTTTGACGTTTTTACAACTAAAAACAAGCGGTGTTTACGTAATTAAATATCTCGCTGGCCACCGTTCATTCGCTTAACCTAACGCTCTTCATTTGCCATTTTTGGCAACTACCGAAACTTCATAAAACCTTCCCAACACAGACTGATACTATACATATTCTTGATGTAGGAGTCGCGCATCAAGCAGAGTTTTCAAAATACCTTTTCCAGATTTTGAGTATTTCTACTGAAACGTAAAATACCTCTAAAATATCTGGGTATTTAAAAAGGAAAAATATTGAGAAGTGTCCTGATTGGCTGAAACTCTCAGTACATGTAAATTTCCAGTGCATCAAGGCTCTCAGTCCGTGAAGGTCTACTCCCACTGCATGTAGACTCCCAGTACACATAAACTCTCAGTGCATGTAGACTCCAAGTGCATGTGAACTCTCAGTGCATGTATTCACCCTGTTTGGTGTGTGGTGTGGATTACTGTATTTGGACCCCTCCAGGGGTTCGTACCCTCCATACATGCAGTGGGTGTTTACATGCACTGAGAGTCTACATGGATTGGGAGTTAAAGTGCACTGGGAGTTTACGTGCACTGAGAGTCTATTTACATGGATTGGGAGTTAAAGTGCACTGGGAGTTTATGTGCACTGAGAGTCTACATGCATTGTAAGTTAAAGTGCACTGGGAGTTTACGTGCACTGAGAGTCTACATGCATTGTGAGTTAAAGTGCACTGGGAGTTTACATGCACTGAGAGTCTACATGCATTGTGAGTTAAAGTGCACTGGGAGTTTATGTGCACTGAGAGTCTACATGCACTGAGAGTCTACATGCATTGTGAGTTAAAGTGCACTGGGAGTTTACGTGCACTGAGAGTCTACATGCACTGAGAGTCTACATGCATTGTGAGTTAAAGTGCACTGGGAGTTTACGTGCACTGAGAGTCTACATGCACTGAGAGTCTACATGCATTGTGAGTTAAAGTGCACTGGGAGTTTACGTGCACTGAGAGTCTACATGCATTGTGAGTTAAAGTGCACTGGGAGTTTAGGTGCACTGAGAGTCTACATGCACTCAGAGTTTACATGCACTGAGGCGCAGGTTCTCATGTTTCTATAGGTACATATGTATAGTATTTAATAATAAGGGTAGGTTTGGCTTAGATGCGGATACATTCTATGAATTGAGTGTCTTTTTAGAGAGTGAGAATTCTTTGAATAAAGTTTCTGTTATTCAAGGGGAGGATTTGTTTTTCCACAGAACTTGCACATTTTTCATTGTATTTATGAAAGCATTCCGTCAACTCATGTAATCGAGGTATTTGACAGTTGAACAACAACAAAAACAATGTATTCATGCTAAAATATGTGTTGATCGGCATCCAAATCATTCAAATACACATTGTGGATACACACATCAAATAACCAGATGGGGAGTTATTCAAGGGGGATGTTATTCAAGGTGGGGACTTTTTCAAGGATACACGATAGTCTATGTGTAGCAGCAATGCAAATATGCCCCAATACAAACATTATTTACACTGCATACATGATGTTCTTCATTCAAGACGGGGGTATTTTGAGGGCGAGGGTTATTTTTTCCTCACCTCGACAAGACCTGGCGTATTTCGAGGGTCGGGTGGGGGATAAATTCAAGGGGGGTAGGTATTTCGAGGAAATATGGCACATGGATGCACTCATCCATTCCAAGAATCGGTCGCATTCGCTCAGGTGCTCGAACGAGTTCGGCGAGGATGCGCGCCGATACGCGCAATCTACAATGCGCAAACTCGAAGAAAAGCACGACCAGCGGAAACTGGACCAACTCGGCTGGGCCGCCCTTTTGCTAGAGCCGACATTCCTCGATACGATCTGCGAGTCGTTTTTGGTGTCCCAAACAAGTTCACCACCCACTTGATTGGCTACACCACGAGAGCCATATCTCCAGCTGTGATGGCGGTATAAAGCTGAAATTTGGGGGATGTCTTGCAAACAACCCCCTTCACGATCCACCAGTGGGGCGGCTGCCAACGACTGACTAAAGCATGGGTCACTGCATATAAAGTTGACCATTTTCTAAAAACAGCCCAAGTGTCCCAAAACAAGTTCATCACCCAACTGCATTAAAAAAATGTTGCAACAACATACCTAATATAAAAATGAATCGAGTTGGAACACTATTTCAGCCCAAAAAAATTTTTTTCAGTAGGGCACCCTTTCCCAGGAAAACACCTGACTGAAAATTTCACTTTAAACCAATTTTTTGTATCACACTTAAAAAGTTGGTTTACAAAGTTCACTAAGGGAGGGTCTAAGGTTCAAAGTTATGTAAACAACATAACCTCTAAAATGCATCCATAAGGAAATTTACTTGGGGTGAATTCTATGATGTCAAAATGATGTCATTTCAGGAAGAAAATTTGACAAAATTTTCACTTTTTCATTCACCCCAAATAAATTTCCTAATGGAAGCATTTTAGAGGTTATGTTGTTTACATAACTTTGAACCTTAGACCCTCCCCTAGTGAACTTTGTAAACCAAATTTTTAAGTGTGATACAAAAAAGTGGTTTAAAGTGAAATTTTCAATCTGCTGTTTATGGGACAGGGTGGGTGCCCTACTGAAAAAATTTTAATGAGCAGAACTAGGGTTTGTATCTGATTCAATTTTTTATCAGGCATGTTCTCACAACATTTTTTTATAATGCAGTTGGGTGGCGAACTTGTTTGGGACACTTGGGTTGTTCTTAAAAAAATTATCAAATTTGTATGCAGTGACCCATGCTTTAGTGGGTTGTCGGCAGCCGCCCCACTGGTGTATTGTGAGGGGGGTTGTTGGCAAGACATCCCCCAAATTTCAGCTTTCTACCGCCCTCACAGCTGGAGATATAGCCTTCAAAGTGTAGCTAATCAAGTGGGTGGTGAACTTGCTTGGGACACCAAAAACGCCACAATTTTTTTTTGCATATAGGGCGACCCACCCTGTAGTGAGTCGCCGCACCTCCCCCCATTGTTGGGGAGTAAGGGGGTTGTACAACTTAATATATACAAAGTTTCAGCCTTATAACGCCCCCATGGACGGAGATATTGCATTCATAGTGAAAAAAAAAATGGGTGGTGAACTTGTCCGGGAAGGTGTTTACTATAACTGAGGGGGATTACAATACACAATACAATGATATTATTTGGGATTGGATATTTTTTTTCCATTTCACTTATCCACGGCTATCCTGGTGTCGACATGCCGTTCCCTCTTTCCGCTGCACAAGTCGTTCCACACCTGAAAAAGTGATTGTGATTTATTACAGCGTAGTGTGTGAAACATATACCTATTGCAAGAGATATCGCATAAATTCTTTTACGCATATGGCTTTGTTTAAAATTGCACGTAAATGGTTGTTTGTAAGTATTTTGTGCGAAAATGAAGGTGATTTTACAATAAATGATTTGTCAAATGGTTTCCTCAATGTATTTTATGTGGGTTGGGATGAATGTAAAGTGGTATTTTTATATGGGTTTGGAATGAATGTAGAATTGGAAGGGTATATATATTACGGGAGTTGTTGAAGTAGAACAGTTTTAGATGTAAAAAGACACAAGTAAAATGGAATCCCCATTGGCAATTGGTTGCCCAGTGGTCTGCCTTCGGGTGTACGGTTCTTCACGCACACGGCACGTTTCTACCATCGTCGATGTCCATCAACGCGTCGTACAGTACCAATTCAAGCACGAGCTCGACTTGGCCAGTAGTCTGCGAGAGGGCGTGTTCAAAATGATCGATTTGGGAGTGCCTGGCAGGTAAGTACCGTTTTCCACCTTTCTTTCCTACTTTAAGGGAGATTTTTTAATGGTAGATTTCGATAGTGATGTAGTGAAAGAAAAACCCCGTTGGTTATTTTTACAGGATAGTCCCGTTGCACAAAGAGAACGATGTGTCCTCCTTGTACATTTCTCTACATCTCATCAGTGGCCCTACAATCGACTTCACAAGTGGTTGTGTACTAAAGGTATGGGTAATTGTACTCAAAAGCCCTACTAGTACCTTAAATAAGAATATTCGAATTACAGCCCGCTCCAATGGAGATTGATCACGTATTGGCGCGCGACGCGACCGAGATTGCTACTGTGGTGTATTTACCCATTTTCCAGCAGCAGATAGGAGAGTACGCAACTCTCGAGTTGTCCTGTGGGTTGAGCAATATTATCCTCACAACCCAGTTTTATTAAGATGTATAAGTTTCGATTGCTTCTAACACCTACATTTATAAAGGACATTTTTCACATTTATGAAGGACATTTTTCACATGCACGATACTTAAGTGTGTAGCTGGGACGCTTTCCAGCCATTAATCATCACTCGTAGTAAAGTGCACGTGTAAAGTGCCACTGACAGCATGTAATTTAACACTAGTCACTCATAAAGTGCCTAATTCCGTGTTTTAACATATCATTTACCATTTTTCTGTGTTGTGCACAGGTTTTGTACATAAGCCAATCACCGGTTTGGCTACATTGAGATACACACTTTCTATGTAGTAACTCAGCCCTTTCTGAATTTAAGCCCGGGCAGATGTATAGTAAATGGGTAACTGTACAAGGTATTTTTACATAGGATGAACTGCATAATTTACAAATTTTCCGGCCTTTAGGTCCATGTTGTCGTATGGAATTGTGTCTTGCCGCAAGCCATGTCAACTGGTTATATTGCAGGTAGCTAGGATGTGCTTGTTTTCCAACATCTGATCTAATTTGAGCTACATTCTGGTCTCTCATTTGATTTACTGATATGGCTTGCCTGTTTTGGTATATAGCCAATTTAATATTTGTTTTGGTTAAAATTCTTGCATGTTCCCCAGGTATGTTGGTATCTTGTATACTGGATAAGTATCTGTTATGCATCAGCATGTGAGCTTTAATGCGTGTATTTCCTATTAGGGATTTATCTATTTCCATAGCTCTCTTAAGCAACCTGTTATCATCCAATTTATTAGCATAGTTTGAAAATGTTATTGTCATTTGTTTATATTTATCTGAGGGAAGTTCACCACCAAGGTCAACTAATAGGCTTGCAGTGCTTGTTGATGTGGGAAGGTGCAGTGCTCGCTTCATCGTACTCATATAAATTCTGTCTATTTTTTTGAGACTTTCTTTATCTGCACCTGTAATTTCTAACCCATACATGCTCGCTGGTTCTATGTATGATTTAAAAGTCATCTTAGCATACAACATGGGTTTGGTTGTATTCCTTGATGAAAGTATGGCCAGTGTGCTATGTTTAAGCATCTTGGCTACACAGTTTTTGATGTGTGTCTTAAATGGACTTACATCCTCAGTTATTGTTACCCCGAGGTACTTTATTTCCTTACATTCATATATTTGCCCTATTTTCTTATTGTTATCGTATCCCAATGCCCAAGAACGTCCCAATTGTTTTTTACCCCATCTCAGTATATAGGATTTATTCTGATTTATTGTGATATTCCATTTCCATGACCATTCAGTAAAGTTTGTCATCAGGTCTTGAAGTTCAGAGGCTGTATTAGCCATTAGGACAATGTCATCTGCAAAGAATAAGGCTGGTAGCTTGGCCTGTCCTTTACCTAATTTGGCACCTTGCCCAGTTTTTGTGAGCTCGTTGGCTAAGTCGTGCATATAAAGTGCATATAGAGTAGGACTTAATGCACAACCTTGTGCCACCCCTATTGGATAGCCAAAATCTTCACTTATATAGTCCCCATATGTCATATTGACTTTAATGTTAGTATATGCTTGTGAAATTGCTGAAACAAGTTTAGAAGGGATTCCTAAATCCAAAAGCTTTTTCCATAGTTTGTCTCTATTTACCCTATCAAAAGCTTTTACTGCATCTACAAAGCATGTAAAGTAGTCATTTCCATTAGCAGTTGCATAGTTATAGCATGTATTAATTATTTGGACATTGTCACATGTCCTTCTATTTGGTCTAAATCCCCCCTGTAATTCAGTAAAAATGTCTTCATTTTCTGCTACTTTAATTAACCTATTGTTTAACAATATCATGTATACTTTTTTTATATTGCATGATATACCTAAAGTTCTGTAGTTATCCATTTTGGATTTGTCCCCTTTCTTGTGTAGTAATACCAATTTGCATATTTTTGCTTCTATTGGAATTTCTACCCCATTAAGCCATCTATTATACATGTCGAGTAGAGCCATAAGATAGTTGCTTGGAAGCATTTTTATTGTTTCATGGTGTATACCCGTTGTCCCGGGTGATTTATTGTTTTGCAGTTGTTTTATAGCTTTTTTAAGTTCTTCAAATGAAAATTCTATTTTGAGTTCTTCTTGTGTGCCTGGAGAGAGTCCAATGTTTTCAATTGGGTGATAGGTAGGTGATCCTGGATTGTTTGTCATAATATTCCCCCATACTCGTTTCATTTCCATATTCATTTTTTCTTGACTTTCTATTATATTTCCTTTTTTATCAGTCATTTCTGTAGTATGTCTCTTGTTATGCCAATTTTTATTTATATGTTTATATACCATATTTAATTCTTTTGGTTTATTATTGTACATCTTTTCTAATTCTTTATCTTTATTAAGTTTATTCAATTCCTTTTTTCCTTTTCCTAATTTGTGTTGGTATATTTTCAATTCTTTCCGTAGCATCTCATTATTGCCTTGTGCGCGAATTTTCCTTTTAATTTTGGCTATATTTCTATGTAATTTTATTATACATTTACTAACTCTTGGGTGTGGCAGCATTTTGCTATGGGTTTGACCAATTTCATTTTTGATCACTCTACAGGTGTCATGAATGGTTGAAATGATATCATTATAATCTGTTGGTTCAATCTCACTCAGTTTATTATTCATCAACAGTAGTTCATTCTTGTTCAATTTTGTATTTTGAATTTCTGGAGGTTTTTGAAACTCATGGGGAGAAAGATATTTCACAAAGATTGCATGATGGTCAGATGCCAATGGGCACTGACTGCCCGTGTTGTCTATCCAGCCTGACATGTGTGGTAATTCACGATTTGAAAAACATAAGTCTATAGCTGATTTTGCATTACTTCTTTCATAAGTCCATAGTTCCGTAAAATCTTTATTAATCAAGTATGGACCATATGTTGCTTGCCAATCCCTAATTAACTTACCATTTTCGTTTACACATCCATTATTTCCTTCTAGTCCCAGTTCATCATTGCCAATGTGCCCGTTAAAGTCCCCCAGAATCAAGGAAGGATAGCCTTTCTCATCTAAGTTAGACATTTTTGTACCTATTTCTAATAAAATTCTCTCATTCAGATCGAGAACTCTTTTTGACTTTTTTGCTTTAGAGTTGTTAAACAGATAGCATGTTGTTATATTAATTTTTACTTTACATGTATGTATTAGAACCCCCATTATATTGTTTTCGTTGGTGTAGTCTATATTTGTAAATTTAAGTGAACGCTTTATGTACACCGAGATACCACCAGCATCAGTTCCCTTTTTGAAAGTGTGTATCCCAGTATAACCAGGTAGGGTGATAGCTTCCGTTATGCAGGAAAAATGTGTTTCAACGAAGCACATTATGTCGCATCCAGTATTTAAAATGGTAGCAAGTAGTTCTGGTTTTTTCCACCGCAAATATCTAGCATTCTGATACAGTATTAGTAGTGGTATAGAGTATAAACACTCATTGTGGTCGATAGAGCCATGAAAATTGGTAACACCGTTTATTTTTGTAAAAAACATCATGACCAATATTAGCACCAGTTAGTAGTAAAAGTGAACTAGTATTTGCGTTTTTGTGCAAACATTCAACAACGCTATAGATATAGCCACTTTAAAAATCAATTTGTCAAAAGTCAGTAATAATTGTAGTAAGTCGATTCGACAGGTGTTAATTTTGGTCATGTATTCGCCATAATCGATAGAGTAGTCGTTTGATATTCGTAAAAACAAACGATTCACCATATCATATTGTTTTCTCGCATGCAAGTGATCAAAAAAGGCAAAAAGAGCAAAACTATTCGAATTCAAAGCAAAAAATATTGAGATTCCCACAAACGTTCACAATTAAATCGACGAACACCATTTTCTATCAGAGTATAAACGCATAACTCATATTTTCCCTTAGTATACGGACATGAGATGCGAAATTTCAAAAAGTTCTTATCAATTTCTGTTTTAAGAATGGCGTATTCTCTACATATTTCTTTGAAGTACATGTCATCAATTATGTTCTTTGTAACAGTATTTGCAAGGTGTGCAGATAGCATTTTTAGTGTATCTCGAGATTTCACATCTCGTGACGCCAGCGAACTATCTTTCCTAAGTGTGTAATTCAAAAAAACATAAGTGAGTTCTTCTCGTTCACCATTCACAGAAAAAAAATGACTCCAATCATCAACGAGAGAAAAAAACATCCAAACACTTGGCCATTCGCCAAAAAACCTAAATTTCATACACCTGTTTTCTATTTGCGCAAACGCTGGAAATGATTTGTGAGCGGGGATTGGCCGGGTATCACGTGTCCTGTGCCGCTGGCGTTTCGTCCTGCCGCTTGGCCGCCTCGCGCCTGAGATGCAAAAGTAATTGGATGGTTGCCAAAAGATAGGTTCTATGTTCCAGTAACAATCAGTAACCGACATCAAAAGCAACTCTTTTCTAAGCAAGTGGCACAGCAAGCGGTTGCCATTTTCCGACGTATGCATGCCGTCCTTGGTCATCATTGCCAAAAATGCATCTAGCTTACTATCAAAGCCCAGCGCCACAAAATTGTGCTCTAAATAGTCAAATAGCCGCAAAACCACAACGTTTTCTAAACTGCAAGTAACCATGTTATGGAGGGCTGTTTCTAATGTGTACAAAAACAAGTACGTTTCCTGTACCCTCGCAATTGACCAGCTACTCGAAAAGCTCATAGGCATTGTGGGGCCAACAATACTCAGTACAATTTTACCAAACGGCTGCAATTTCAACGATTTGTTCGATTGGATAAAATCAACATGTTTTTTAACGCCATCCAAAAAAACAGATCAACACCCTTAGCATCAAAAACACACGCTTCAAATAATTCAGCGTCACAGGCATTCAGTACAGAGCGCAAAACAACCATGTCGTATACAGTAGTAAATTTCACATCAATAATACCCGCACAAAAAGTGTTCATTCGGCGCCCAGAAAACAAGCTTTTACTCCCGTGAATGGTAACGGGCATTTTTGCAGTGGCACAGTCGGTAGACAACATGTTGTAGAGTGAGCCACAAGTTGAATCACCGATAATCATGACCGTATAAAAGTAAGCGTAAGGATCGGAGGCAGGTTCAGTGGGCAACGAAATTTTCTGCGTTGTCACTGGGGTGTGGTCCGACGGTCGAAAACCACACAAAGGCCCCATATTAATGCCCGTATTCAGCAGCCGTAAGATGCCATTGATAGCGTGGCACTTTGTGCCAAACGCTTTGTCTCTAATCATGGTGTCTTCTGGGTAGTACAAGTGCGATTGCAAGAAGTTGCCCAGTGACTTTGCACATTTTATCGAATTTTGTTTTTCCAGATGAGACAAAAGTAGTTGCCGGCAGTGTATCGATCTTGGCAACTCGCGACCGCGCGTGCGCACCTGTTTAAAAAAGAGTTCTTTCACCAATTTGCATCCTATGCGTCCAGGATAGTTTACCTGTGCCACGCCGGTGTAGCTGCTGTCACCGGTCCTGGTCGCCCTGGCAATGGTCGACGTCACCGCGTCTGGAATGGCATGCATATTATAGTTATTTGTTATATTGAGGGCTACATTTTTAGATGGTATGGGGATGTTCGAAATATTGATTGCTGACATTTGATATGGTGTTATGAGTATGTGCCAAAGTGTGCCTTCTTGTGCTAGTATGTACTTTTTAATTACTTTACATTTTATATTAAGCGTCTTTTTATCTATCATTCGTCGAAGCATCCAAAATCGTTTTTTTTCAAGAAACCTACTTGGCATGTTGTCGAAATCATCGTCATCTGACACGATGTCCTCATCTACTAGCTGTTGTCCACTGCGCGTCTGCTGTTGCGCCAGGATATTCGAAAGTTGTTGCGCGTTGACGCCACCGACGTTACGCGGCGCGTCACTTGAACTGGCTGTATGGTAAGTGTAAAAATTTATTAGTGAGATATTACCTATAGTGTATTGATAGTATTTCTTTGACAGTAAAAGTTGCCGACAGTACATTCCCAAAGTGTTTCGAATGAGTATAGGAAAAGTACCTTGGGTATTGGCGCTCGCCATAGTCGATTCCACTCCGATGCGCGCTTCCGTCAAGGGTTCTGGTTCAAACTGCAGGACATTTTGCGTTAGGTCGTACACCGTGCGCTGCCCCTGGTTCGTTGAGCTAATGCCCCTGCCTGCGTCAGGGGATTGACAAGATGTAATATAGTATCGGATAAAAAAATTGTATAGATGGTAGAGTTTGATTATCGCTTTTAACCAATCATCGATAGCAATTGTCTTCACCTTTTTAACCCTGTCCTGAATAAATATCCACTTAATTCTAAATACACCTTTATTTCGGCGGATGTAGATTGTAGTAAGCACATCTAAATTACCAGCGAAGCTTCCCCTTTGTGCCAGGAATTGTCCTCGGGCGCGACCACGAGCATTGTACGGCTGACGCCCTCGAAAACCAGAAAAGCCGCGTCCGCGCGGTACAGATTGATTCGGTGGTGCTGGCTGGGCTTCCGGTTGCGCCGTCGTTTCCGTTTCCGCATTTTGCCAGCCATTGCGAAGCGCCGCCATTCGACGGGCCTGTAAAAGTATTGAAGTTAGCTCATACATTCGTGTATGCATTACACAGGCATAAATCGTTTTTTTTGCGCTAAAAATAAAAATTTTTTTCCGGGAGTACCTCTAGACAACATCAATTTCATATCAAGAACACATGTGGACAACAGTGTATTCAAAAGATATTTATCTAAAAAGTCATAAGTATCAGTATTTTTGTATGTTTTGAGATATAATATCATCTTGAATTTATTTTCAGGAGTACCTCTAGACAACAAGCTATCCATCTGAAGTGCATCACTAATCATTAGCATATTTGGATAATACTTATCCACAAGTTCGATAATTATTTCGGATTTATTGAATTTTATTACCGTCTTACTTAAATAAGTATCTCTAGACAACACCGATTTCATATTGAGAACATTTCTGAATAACAGAATCGTCGAACAATATTTTTCCATGAAACCATGACGTCTAGACAACATGTTTTCTAAGTCAGATGGGTCTTGCAAAGTAAATATTCTATAAATTTCACGCTTATTCTGTATTTTTGCTACTATGCCTCTAGACAACACCCATCTCAGTTCATTAGCCCCTCTAGACAACTGTGAGATTGCATGATATGTATTCTTAATCGCAACTTTTTTTACGTCCATATATATTTCAAGGTGTGTTGCGTTGATTGTATGAGCACCTCTGGACAACACCCACTTGATATCATCAACACTTCTAGACAACTTGTCAGCAAGCGTAAAAACGCTCAAATAATTGATTATTTCTCGATTAAACTCAATAGAAGGTAACACAAGTAACATACAGATCAATTGGCCCCTACTCACCTCCACTTTGTAGGATTCGGGCGCTAGCAGCTTCTGCTGTAGTTTCGCGTAAACTTTTTTCCTGTCCATTCCGTCGAAGTGGCCTTCTGAGTCGTACTGGCGAAACATTTCCCCGTCTTCGATTGGCACCAATTCGCCATTGGACGCACGGCGCGAGAAGGCCATTTCCTTTGAAATTTTGGCTCGCACTTCCATCAGCGCCTCGCCGTACAGGTTCATGAATGGGGCCATGTAGTAGGCTCCATCCTTGGTGGGGAGCGCACACTGTGTGTAGGGGGTTTGTTCTAAATATCTATTTTTATTTTCTTGTATATTGGTTTCACAGTAATCTTTAAAATAGCAATATACATTTTCGTATCGCACCGCGTACTTTAATAGCCTAATGGCCGCCTTACCAAGGTATTTGGCCGTGTGCCAAGGCAGACAAATGTTTCCAAGGTTTATATTAAAAAAATCGGATAAGTCAAAAGAGGTCAACCCTACCTCATAGCGCCCTTTGTTTGCGCCGCACATCAAAGCTCCCCTCCAGCCGCTGGCCGGAATTTCGCCGGCACAGCGAATCTGACGCCCGGTGCTCACGTAGACCCCGTCGATTTTTCTTTGCCCAGATGACCACAGAATTTGTCTGTGAGGGGTTGTGATTGTCAATATACTTGTGTTCATTGCATACGCTGAGGAATTAAACTTAATCGGTTTTGTCATGCGTTGCAGATAGTTGTGTACCACCTGTAAGCGATTGGCATCTAGCCAATATGTATCCCTATATTTTGTTATCTCAGCCGTACGCCACAAACATTTATAAGTAATTTCTTGATGTTTGGCATTTTGCCAACAAGCTTCCATATATATTTCAAGATTCAAAGTCTGAATTAGCGCAAGTCTCAAATGTCTACAAACAATAATAACCCACCGGAAGCCCGTGTTACAGTCGACAGCATTTTGAATGATGGCCTTGAGTGTTTCGTACGCCACCGTTTCTTTTGCTTCGGTCAAAGAGCCATATAGCCCAAATGGTTCGGTTTCGCGGCCGTTGTCGGATTTGAACCAACTCGCAGAGATGTCTAGGGAGTGGTCCATGACGTGTTTGCGTACCAATCCCCAGATGCGACGGGCGCCACGTTGGAATTCATGAAAGGCGGGGTCGAAATCCTTCCCGGGTGCCAATTTCGAATATAGCTGGTGCAAATTCATCGCCATGCTGGTAAGCGTGTGTGTGGCCGTGGATTTTGCTTCGGCCTGGGTGATATTTAGATAGTTATTATTGATACAGATCAATTCATAAGTTGACAATTGCTCGTATTTAATGTTAAATTTACAGTTTTCTAGTACACTTTGGTTACAGCAAAACGTAGAATTATTTACATGTCTATACACGGAAAGAATGCGGAATTTTTCTTTATCAATATGTTTGTAACTATTTGGCATTCCTATAAGTAATCGTTCAAAGGCACTCACATAAATCATGGCGGTCAGTAGACAATCAAATTTTATGCCGTCGAGTTTGACCCGCCAGGGGTAGTATCCTCCAAAGGGATCGGACGGATCCATCAGCGAGATGACGATATCGCTTTCGATTTTCGGCGCCACAGTAGCCACCACGTTTTGTCCAGGTGCAGGGGTGGGCGGAATCGTGCACTGCAAAAATTGTCTACTTTGATGTATGTGTTTGTTGTACCTATAATATATGTCTCTGCGTACACCTATTTTTTGAACATTGTAAAACATAATAAATATGTACGCATCTAAAGTTGCATTTAACTTTTTGTTTACGATCTTGTGTTTTTGACCACTCTTAAAAACCTCCGTATATGTACCAATGGAAGCCAGATATTGCATACAGGTAGATTTATATGACCAAGTATCCATATTGCGGTTTTTCCTCATAAAAAGTGATAGATTGACCACCCGTTGATTTACCTGGCCTGGCTTGACCGCCATTTTCGCCATTTTACCCTGATTTTGTGTGTTATCCGTGAGGCGCCGCTTTACCGCTCCCATTTTCGGGGTTTCGTCGCTGGCCAAATCGAATACCGGGGGGGTTCCAGCTGTCGGTGTCTTCTGGCCCATTTCCAACGCCAGCAGACGGCGTTTGCAGTCGGAAACTGTTGTATCTTGTGCGCTCATATTCTGAAAGTGGTTTGTGTTTACATTTAAAACGTAGTTAGTGTAGCTAAATTGTATTACAATATTTAAAATTCGTTTAATTATCAGTACACCAGGAAATGGTGTGTCAGTATATACCGGAATTATTAATAATTTATTTTCCACCCCCTCAAACAGTAGTACTTTGCCCCAAAGACTAACTTTAATCGCTCCATCAACCCTTTTCTCCAGCGCGCTTTTATCAACGTCTAGGCCGGACAGTTTTAGCATCAAATCGTCGATTCGATTGTCCAGATGTCCACATGATTGGGCATAGGCCACTTCCAACTGCGTAGGACAGATGATCAATGATTTTATGCATATATATTTGTTAGTGTCCGTCACTGATTTAGTATCTAGTACAACAATTTGTTTGATTTTTGTGTATGGGAAGATATAATTAAATAGGTATGGCTTTACTACATTTGGTTTTCTATACGTATTCGATATTTTAGACGTCCAAGATGTGACATTTAATATTCCCCCAACCCGTATGCATTTACTAACCCGCTTCATATACTCGCACGTTTTTTGATGATTTTCCTCCATCAATTTGACCAGCGCACATAGCTGACCCACTTCAGACCCATTTGGAGTGCCCGTGGGATTTTCCTCCATCTTGCGCTGCATGGCCAAAGCGTACTCGTATGGGTGCAAGTGGGTGTCACCCACAAGTTTGCCCGCCCCCGCCATGCAGGTGACGCTGTCCACATTGAGAATCGGCGTTACGTTCACCACATCTGTGAAATATGTGGCAGTCTTTAGAGTTAACACAGAACAGTTGGCACCGTGCCGGATATACCTATTTTGAAATGTATGAGTCAAAAATGCAACTTTAATCCCATCAAAATGAGATTTTCCATTATAATTATTTGCCGTTTCCCACATTATATCCATGTTTATCCGGTATGGATTTGAAAAGTCTAAAATCAGAGTTCGACAAACAGTCAAAATCGACAACTCACTCAAATCATCAGCCAGGTCGCGTACAGTGCGACAATTCGTCGTGTCGGGACTGATTTGGATACCAGTATCCATTTCAATCACACCGCTGCTCGCGTACGTGGCAATCACCTCCTCAGGGTCGAATCCCACCCCAGGATTCTGTACGGCCTCGGTCTGCATCTCGGTGGTGACGCTAGCAACAACTAGCGGAGTTGGCTCGTTGCCAGGGACTGTAGGCGTCGCACAACCGTCATCTTCACCTTCGTCTAGTTCCGCCGCTAGATTCACATCTGCATTTATTTTATTCATATATTTCGTTACCGTCGTTGATAGTTTTATATCTATACATTCAGCAACGTACATACTTATATACCATTTCAAACTTTTGGCTATTATTGAACCCCTATTGTATTCGTAAATATCCCCCAGAATAATGTTCGCGTATACATTAACCGAGTAGCACTTACCACACAGTAGATTTGGCAAAGTTCCAGATCTCGGTAATCCCCCCTTCAAACTGTCACAGTTCAACTGTTCCAATTGCGCCCCCAAACCAGATGAGTCCCCATCAACCGCACTTTCAGAAACTGTCCCAGCCCGTCGATTTTTCGATTTCTGAGATTCCCTTTTGGCACTCCCAGATACCAACTTTAGAGAGGCCACATCTTTCGCTTTGCGCGCCTGAGATCGTCCCGACGCAGAGATTGGGGTGCCCTCACGTTCCTGGAAATATAAAAAAAACATTGTTGTATAATAATTGTACCCAATGTATAAATTTCGTACTCATATTTTCTAATTGTAAGAAAATCACATCGTATAATATAGTTTCAGTTTCTGACCCCCCCCAATACCAAATGCAGCAGTCCTTATTTACATTAATATGAAAATCCCTCTTTCGTCTAACCATTTTAAATCTTCGTTCCACCAAATTTCCGTGTTTATACCACCCAGGAACGTCGTTGACCCTGGCGTCAACGTCGACAATTGAACGTATCGATTTTATTTTTTTTTTTTTATTGTTTTTAATTTTGCGAGGAAACAGTTGTACATTAATCGACCAGAAATGGCAGGTAGCCGCAGTTAGTTGCCCACGTGCAGGGTTGGCAAAATCTCAGAAAAAAATAAAAATAAAATAAAAATAAAATGGAACATTCAAGAATAAAATAAAATAAAATAAAATGGAAAATTTAAGAATAAAAATAAAAATTGTATAAAAATTCGAATTTTTGTAAAATTTTTGTAAAATTGTATAAAAATTCATATTTTTTGTAAAATTTTGTCTCATTGCTTGAGTCTCTACCTGTTTTTTCATGGATCTGGGGGCAGTCCCAAGCATTGTAAAGTGTCAAATGTCATTGCAAAATGTCATGCAAATTGTCAATTGTCATGACAAATGTACAGTAAAGTGTAAATTGTCATGACATGTAAAAATTAAAGTATCAATTGTCAAGCAAATTGTGTTCAAATCTCATGTTTTATTTCAAAATCTTATGTTTTGTATCCAAATTATGTTGTTGTTGACTCCAAATCTTATGTGAACATTTGGATACAAAAACATAAGACTTGGATATAAAACATAATATGGATACAAAAACACAAGATTTCGATACACAATTTACACTTTGCATGACATTTGTCATGACAATTGCCACTGTGCTTGAAATTTTACATGACACTTGACATTTTGCATGACAATTGATACTTTACTTTACATTTGTCATGACAATTGACACTTTGCATGACATTTTACAAATGTGCCAAGCACACTCCAGTAGTCCTTCTACTGAAAATGCAAACCATTCTTATCAATAATTGTAAGTTTACACTTGCAGCTAGCTAACAATACATACTGCATGCAACTTTTGAAAAGAAAGGGAAAAATTTGTCACAGGTTTTTCATGTATAGGCCTAATTATAACATTTTTCTGGCCTTGCATGCATGTTTCTGATTTTTTGTAAAATTTTTGTACAATTTTTGTAAAATTTTTGTAAAATGTGTCATTTTATTTTATTAATGACTTTTGGTAATAAAATAAAATAAAATAAAATGAAACAAGAATAAAATTAAAATAAAATAAAATTTTTATACAATTTTTATACAATTTTACTAAAATGAATTTTTATAAAACCAACCCTGCCCACGTGTATATTGTCGTTTCATAAGTTTTTCACAGCATTGTATGTAGTTGTTTTCATACATGTCAGCATTTACTGTTGCTGTTATGAGATTATTGGACTCATTTGCGACCGTGATGCTGACATATAGATATTGTCTAATATTGTCAGTCGCTTTCCATGGAGTTTGTATCCAAATAATGTTTAGGCGGTGCGTAGCCTTAGTGTGGCTAGTAACCCCATCAAATTGGCCCCTTGCCAAGATATAAAAATCATGGCGTGAGTGCTTATTGTGCACTGGACCGACGTCCACATAGTGTGAACGTAGCTGTAATGCCGCTAGGCAGATGCCGATGCACAGCAAACGTACCGTAAGTCCCACAGTCAGCTTTCACAGTCGTTTTTAAGATGTACCGAGAAATCAATTTTCTCGATTTTTTTTTTTTTCAACCGGATTTGACTGCATAACCACACAAGCCACCTATCGCTATCATATGCCCTGACAAACAGAAGGAATTCACCGGATTTCCTCGAAAAAGCCCCCCTCGAAATACCCTCCCTCGAAACCCCCCTCGAAATACCCCCTTCCCTCGAAATACCCCCTTCCCTCGAAATACCCCCTCCCTCGAAATACTCCCCCTCGAAATATAGACAACGTAAATTACAAAAGCTATGGTTTGTTACCCGGGAAACGCAGAACACACGTTAAAAACAATTGTGTTATATTAGAACAGGGCAGAGTTGTTAAAAGTACCGAACTTTTTTTTCTTTTACCAGCTCTGTAGCTGTGGTTTCTGCTGTGCTAGACAAAGATAAATACTTGTGTAAACCCCTGATCACCCACATGTAGACACTTCAACAGGGCACACTCATTTATAAATTTTTTTGAAGTGTCTACAAGTGGTGATCAGGGGTGTATGCAAACCATTTTTATTATTCTGGGTATGGCACTGACTAGTGCTGGGAACCTGACCCGACCCGACCCGACCCGACTTGAACCCGAAACCCGCACACTTTTTGGAACCGAAACCTGATACCCGAACCCGACTCTACTACCCGAAAATACCTGCAAAAATTTCCCGCAGTTCAACCTTTCAACCAGTTTGGAAGCATTGTGAATACAACTTCCAGTGGTTTGGTGCAGTTGTAATTTAGACACTAGGTTTGTTTCAATAAATTCATATTTGATTTTACTGCATGATTCACATTTGAAAAAATTTGATTCAATTGAAAACAATTCAGATAGCCTTTCCATTGGCAAAAATGGCTGCCAGATATCTGGGTGCACTTGATCCCAGGTTTCTCCTCTAAGTGTGTTCACTTGCACTGGTTCAGTGGGGAGACAGCCTGACTGGGTGCAGTGACAGGCATGGTGCCAGAGCAACTTAGAAAACGTTGTTTGCTCAACTGTAGAATGTCCACACAGTTGAGTTAGCAACTGTTTTGTCATCAATCAGGCAATGATAATTCATACCCTTAGTTGAGTGTGGCAACAGTTGCACTTTATTGGCATCCTGTGAAGATCACTGGAATACTGCCACCAACCATTAACTAAGATGTTTGTTGAACTTTTTTTGGTGGGTTGGGTATTGATGTACAGATATTCTAGTTTGCCACTGGTTTTCACCCAAACATACTAAGGTAAAAATTGTGGGCCAAAATGAAATCTGCAAAAAATATAGTTCACCATTATTGAGGCCTCTCAGCAGCCATGCCATGACACTATGCCCCAACAGGTGTAACCATCACTCACTCTCCAAAAAAAACAGATCCATTAAGCTCAATTTCTACAACTGGAAATGATTACTAAGAATCATTGAAAAACATTTATTTTAGGTTCACAGTGCAATGGCTTCAGCAGTTATTACCCAAGCATGTTGAAATAACACTGTGGGCCAATTTGAATCCACCAAAATGAATCTGAATATGTTTGACCATTTTTACTGGCCTCAGTCACCATGGTATCCCACAAAAACTGGAGCTATGTTTTATATCACAACTTAATGGCTGTGTTGGAAAACTGCTGCATCTACATGTGTATTCACACTTAATTATACACCTTTTGATAGATACACTACACCATGCTGTATTTTTGGTGTTCAATCCAATACCATATGATTTTATTACCCGATACCCAACAGCTCTATTACCCGATAGCCGTCATTTTGACCTGAAAACCTGACCCAATACGTGACCTCAACACCCGAACCCGATACCCACAAATTTTTGGAACCGATACCCGATACCCGATCCGAAATTTTTACGACCCGATACCGAAAATTTTGAAATTCCCAACCCTAGCATTGACTGAACATGGTTTGTTTTAGATAGTGTGACAAAAGTATTCTCTGACTGTTTGCATGTGTTGTGTTTGATTACCAGGTCACTAGATTTATTACCACACTCTCATTGATTAGGTACTTGTTCATATGTTTGTCAGCATTGAAAACGGTGATTTCGAGAATGCCTATATAATTAAATATAATATCAGAAAAGCTCTCAAAATAACAAATTAAATACCGTCAAAAAAAGCCAGAGAAAAATAAAAATAAAAATTAATCAGATATTTTTAATATTTTGTGATACTTTCAAATATATCAGAAAATCTCTAAAAAATATATAATAAAACTTCTCTGAAACATCCTGTAAAAATATATTATTTTTTCTTATTTTTTATATTTTATTCTTATGTTTTTTATTTTCTATATTTAATTTTTGATAATTTTTATCAACATCATTTCATGAAATATGTTTTAAACAAAATAACATTTTTGTTCATATTGGATACAACAAATTGATCATATGCCTAAACAAGGGATTATGCAAGGGAGGAATTACCATATTTCCTTGGAATAACCCTCACGAAACTTTTCAAGGGAGAATTATTCAAGCAAATATAAGTATAGTAAAGTACCATTGGTGGAACAAGATTTGAATGGCCCTGCGCACATTAGTTTTCACACAAAATAGCGAGAACTCATAAATGAGCTTTAAACGTGTTTGAGTTTTCCAGAATGAGTTATTTTTATTCTCCGTCAACTGTAATTCACGGCCACCTCATTGTAGAAAACTCAAATGCATTCTAAGGTGGTTTGTGAGTTTTCGAAATTTAGTGTGAAAACTAGTGTGCGCAGGCACAATGTAGCAAAACCACAGGTTGTCCCAAGAATAGGTAACTGGTGGATATTTAGAAAATTATAATTGAATTCAGTTTATAACTTAATTAAAGAATCCACAGAGCATGCAGAAATTGGTCAGTACCATGGTTGGATTTAGTAAAATTCTTTTTACTAAAATTGTATTTTATTTTAATTTTATTCATTTTTCATTTTATTAGGTATATTTTATTTAATTCTGAAATGCCATTAATAAAATAAAATGAAACAATTTTACAAAAATTTTACAAATATTTTACAAAATTAAAAAAAAATCGAAATCTTGCATGCAAGGCCATAAAACAATGTGCACACTAGAAGCATGCAGATGAATACAACAAAATTTAATGTATACTTGTGATGTGACACGGGTTGCGACATAGGTAACTTGAATCTTGAACTTGAGGTTGCGACATCTTGAATTTTGACCCTCACAATGGCAGGATAGATAACTATGTAGCTAATTGCTCCTCCTGAGGGAAGATAAATAGCTAAAAATTTGTTATTTTTGGGGGTGGGCGGCTTGCGGGGATCTATATATAGGCTTTTTCAAGCTGTGGAACGAAGAAAATGGGAAAAAATCACATACATTAGTTATTTTTAAAGTGAAAATATATTACAAGATGTTAAAATTTGCAATTTTGAGCAAAACTATTTTTCAATCACAACAATGAAAGCAACAGCAAAGCAACTAGAATCTTAAGCAACAGGATGGAAACTTTTGATAGAAATTTACAGACACTTGAGTTTAACTTTTACAAAAATTATAATTTTTGTACAATTTGGCTATTTACACAGGCCCCAGCCGGGGATCGGTCCCCAGCTAAAAAATTAGAATTGTCAAAAGTCAGTAATTGATGTGTATGGGTTGATTGCATGTAAATTATGTAAATTAACACCAAATTTGCATGCACAAAATTTCTGCATATTTTTTTGGGGTGTGTATAAATTTATTTTGATTTGGCTCAAATTTGGCATGTGTGTACTCCTTCGCTTAGTGAGTTCGCATGCCAAATTTCAGCTCAGGGCGATTAGCAAATCCTATTTTATTTAGACTTTAATTTTCATCGATCACTGTATTTTTGTATAGTGATCAAAATCCTGCCAGGGACCGGTCCCCGGCAATGTCGAAATGGCCCCGACCGGAGTCAAACGTCCCTGGTGAGAAAAATATTTTTTCAGTGAACAAAGAATTTTTGTCCCCAACCGGGGGCCAAATTTTTAGCCCAGGCAGGGGCCATTTCGACATTGCCAAGGACCGGTCCCCGGCAGGATTTTGATCACTATACAAAAATACAGAGATCAATGAAAATTAAAGTCTAAATAAAATAGGATTCACTAATCAGCTGAAATTTGGCATGCGACCTCACTAAGCAAAGGAGTACACACATGCCAAAATTCAGACAAATCCAAAAAAATATATACACTCCCCCAAAGAAAATGCATCAGCGCGTGTAACCACCTTGCAAAAATTTTGTGCTTGCTAATTTGGTGATAATTCCTGGGACCTGTGTAAATAGCCATACAATTTTACTAAAACTTTACAAAAATTAGAAGTTTAGTAAAATTGTATTTTTATTTTATTAATTTTCCATTTTATTTTATTTTATTTTATTCTTCAATTTTCCATTAGGCAGCGTTTACACGGATTTTTGGGTGACGACAAACCACAAAAATCGTACTTTCTAAAGTTCCATAAGTCGAGTGAAAAGTTCCATATTTATGAGAAAAAGTGGTCAAGGATATATATTAGTTAGGTGCATATATTTGTCAAATTAAAGTCCAATCGGTTTGGTCTCCAAAGAGTTATAAAAGTTTGATTTTTCTTGCTGTCGGCTATCGTTGTCGGAAGCCGACAACGATCACCGACAAATCAAATAAAATTTATTCTGACTGTGACGACCAGCAAATTCATGATCGTGATTGTCACGCTCATATTGCAGTGACACAGAAAAGTGGCTGATAGTCGTCACAAGCTGTGAACGTGTTTTTTCAGTGATGACAATGTGTCTTCAATCTAAAACATGCACAGCACTTCAGCAAAATATTTTGATAGGTGCAATCTTAGTTTAAACACTAGCTTATATACCGTTTTTACTCGAATTACCCCCCTCCCCTCGAATTGACCCCCCGCTCGAAATAACCCCACCCGAAATCAGTGTAAAGATAATATACATAACAAAACTGTAGTTCGGTATCCATGTGGAGCAGCCAACGATGGAAAAAACACAGAAATTGAACACAGAAACTCATTGAGTTTTTGTGTTTTTGTTTTACACACAAACACAGAAACTCACAAATTTTCAAAAACTCAAAACTCAAATGAGTTTTTTTTTGGAGGACACAGAAACACGGAAACGCGGAAAAGTTTTTTCAGCTAAGTGGTTGAATGCACATGAATTCAATAAAACATAACAAGATACCGTAAATCCTCGAATAAGTCCCCCCCCCTCGAATAACTCCCCCCTCGAATAACTCCCCCCTGTAAGCTGACTGAGGACAAAATAACTCCCCCCTCAAATAACTCCCCCCTCTTTTATGGGTGAAAAAGAAGTCCATGCATAAAAAATGTATTTATGTATACGTTCATTAAAATTATGCATTATTTTGCATTGATGCACACTAACATTGATTTCATTGCATGAATTACGGGATTTCTATACTGGCTTAGACGTTAATGCAACCTACTTAACCCCATTTAGATAATATATTGATCATGCTTTTTACTCAATATTCCAACGAAAAAATAACTCCCCCCCTCGAATAACTCCCCCCTCGAATAAGTCCCCCCTCAAAAAATTCTGAGGTAAAAATAACTCCCCCGGGGACTTATTCAAGGAGTTACGGTAAGATATGCATGTATAGTATGTAAATATGTACCGTAAATCCTCGAATAAGTCCCCCCCCCCTCAAAAAACTCCCCCCCTCGAATAACTCCCCCCTCTAAGCAGGCTGAGGAAAAAATAACTCCCCCCCTCGAATAACTCCCCCCTATTTTATGGGTGGGAAAGGAGTCCACGTATGAAAAAACGTATTTATGTATATGTTCATTAAAAGTATGCATTATTTTGCATTTGATGCACACTAACATTGATTTCATTCCATGAATAATGGGATTTCTATACTGGCTTAGACCTTTATGCAACTAACTTAACCCCATTCGGATGATGTATTGATCATGCTTTTTACTCAAAATTCCGACGAAAAAATAACTCCCCCCCTCGAATAACTCCCCCCTCGAATAAGTCCCCCCTCAAAAAATTCTGAGGAAAAAATAACTCCCCCGGGGACTTATTCGAGGATTTACGGTATGTACATAAGGTATCCATATTTTATGATGGAACAAAAATAAATAAATTAAAGATGACATTCACATCTCCCGGTGGATTTGACAATTTAAGTTTCAACATGTTTAAGTATAGTTGTAGTTCAAATCAATTCCGTAGTCTTCCATACGGTGCACATCTATTGAAGAATTTTGGAGTACTGTGTAAACTGTTGTTTCTGGGCAATTTGTTGATGCTGATGTTGTGATGTGGATGTCCTCATTGTAGACATTTTTATGGACTTTTTCGACATTTGAATAAGACACAGATGTTATGTGGGGTTAAAACATGTGAAAAACCAATATTTTATGCATCAAAATGCTGTATATCATCATTTTTGCGGAAAAACTGGAGTTTTTATAGAGAAAAACTAAAAAAACTTGAGTTTTTACAAATAACACAGAAACGAGAACAGAGTTACTTAAGTTTTTTTGCGGAAAAAAAACTCAAAACACAGGTATTGATTTTTAAAAAACTTAAAACACATAGTGTTTTTTGGAGAACTTACCCATCATTGGAAGCAGGACATATGTTAAAAACAATGAATGAGTTGCATTAGAACATGTATTAAAGCATCAATATAATTACTTATGTGTCTATAAACGCTGATATATCTTTGTTACTACTAGGGATGGAAAAAAATATTTTTTTCAAGACCTTGTTTGTTTGTTTTAAAAACATTTTTTTGAACATTTTTTTTAAATAGAATTTTTTTTAAAGCTCCCAGATATGGTTAGGAGTCAGAATATATAGGTATATCAGACAGGTGACAGTATGTTGTGATGTTATATACAGCCATATAATGGCTGTAGAGCCATGGGATAGCATTATAAGTGGTGATTTCTGTCAAAAATATCCATTTTATGTTGACTTGTTACCTACCGTATTTACTCGAAATACCCCCAGGGGGTATATTTTTTTCAGAGTGGAAATTTTAAGGTGGGGTCTTTCGAGGGGGGGGGGCTTATTCGAGGGGGGTTATTTTGTCAGAAAATTTCGTGAAATTCATAGTGTAGAATACGGCTTTACATACCCAACAACGGTGGTAATAAACGTGTCCAAATAGGATATATAGGGACATATAAACGTACATCTATACACAACATAGAGTAAAAAATGTGAACCAGCGATGCAAACTCACGTCGATAATTACATCATGTACATCAAATACATGATGTACATCATTCCAGACGGGGGTATTTCGAGGGGGTTTATTTTTTCCTCAGCTCAAAAACACCTGGGGGTATTTTGAAGGGAGGCGGGTATTTCGAGGAAATACAGTATATCGGTTTTGCTGAACATTCATGACTTCAAGTGAAGTTGGCCATAGTGTTTTAATTAAGTTACAATAGATCCCATTGGGGTTACCCCCATTGGAGACCCCTGCCCTACCTCCAACCCATGCCCCATTGGGAACCACTGACACCCTGCACTTCTGAAGCCCTGCTTGTCATGCAGTTATGTGCAAAATGCAGAGTTGGAAAAACGTATTTACGTTTACCCGAAATACCTGGTTATTCGAGTATTTATAGTTACGTTTACGTTTACGTTTTCCAAAAATACCATTACGTTTTGTTACGTTTTCCTGACCAAAATACCTGGGTACTAGGGAAAACATTTAAAAAAACTTGTGATCGTTCACACATGCACATGTTCAAATGGGCCGCACCACCTGCAGCCAACAATATTCTTACGTTTTTGCATAAACGTAACATGTATACCTACAGAAAAGCGGTGTATGAAAAAAGTGACTGCACGCTTGCACTTACACATGGAATACTGGGTACATAAATATTCATAAATGTGTTTGAATGCTGAACACAGAAATCTTTTTGTCTGTTTGTGGAGCCTTGCGTTTTTAATTTTTTTTGTGATGAATTCCGATGACGCACTTGCAACAACTGTGAGTAGCACATGTTTTGAAACTGGCAGGGCAAATGCAAGCTCTAGTGCCAATCCTAGGTTGAGTACAATGCCCTGTAAAATGTAAATTTCATGCAAATGTCAAAACTCATGTAAAATGCCCAGCAAAATAGCTAAGATTTGCTACCTTCCAGGGCATTTTGCATGACTTTAGACACTTTACCGTATTTCTCCGTTTATAGCACCCCCCGTGCATAACACCCAGGGTGTTATATAGTTTTATAGCACCCCGGGGGTGCAATGCTAAGTTTCAAAAAACGGATCGAAATTGAATGGTTTAAATATTGTGTGTGTGGCCACTCATTGAAATTCCGGCGCGCACGCACCTTTTTTCCATTGAAATAGCTGCGCGCTGGGAATCAAAAAATATGTAGGGACATTTGTATTTAGAAAATGAAAAAACACGGAATTTCTATGCTCTTTTTTTGCTGTTAGAAATTTGTCCATGTATAGCACCCCCATTGACCTACACCCGGGTGTTATTCAAGTTTTTAAAAAGTTCGCTGAAAATTGCTCCAATCTTGTATAACCCCCGGGTGTTATAAACGGAGAAATATGGTACATGCCATTTGACATTTTACAAGGCATTTTACAATGTCTGGGACTCCCCCAGAATCACCAGCATAGTTGTATTTGGCCACACTTATAACAGAAAGTGGTGCAGATTGAGCGATTGACCCATAAATATATAGGTGAAAATAACAATGGCAAATACTGTGCGTAAAATTTTTATGTTTACGTTTTTTTTACATATTCCTTGGTATTTTAAAAATACCTTACGTTTTAGTATTTATACTTTTTATTTGGAAAAGGTATTTACATTTACATTTACGATTCCCAAAAATACCAGTATTTGCACAACTCTGGCAAAATGCAACTTTGAACTGCTAGAACTTTTGATCAGAGAAGGATGTTCAAAAAAACTCTTTGGCATATGAAGTCTTTTTGTTTCAACTATGTGGGGGCATGGCCGAAATGTTTTTTATGGTGTATGACAAAGTAGGGTCAAATTGGCATAACTAATTTAGACATCACTTATCGGACCACAAAAATGAAATCTACAGGTTGTTCCGATCATTTTGAATGTTGATATGTCGAAATCGGTTGTGAAATATCTGAGATAAAGACGATTGAAAATTTTGTCGGAATCATGTAAATCAGCCTTGGTAGCGAGGCTTTCCGACAACTTTCCGACAAATTGGTCAAATGCGTTTCCAAATCGTCGTCACAAGCTGTGAACGTGCTTTGCTTGTGACGACATTCTTCAGGTGCCATCACCTAAATGTCATTAATGCATCACACAATAAAACAAAAAATTGTGTGGACATGGCCCCATCAATGACATAGCCACATCAGAGTATGAAAAAAGCATCTGGTGTACATGATAACAAAAAAATTGCTTGTCGGCGTCAACGAGGCTGATTTGTGTCATGCCACGACAAGGCCGATTTGTTGTCACATGCGTGATATTTTCAATTTTCATCGCAAAAAGGTCCGTGACGACACCAATTTTTTGTCGTCACGAAAAATCCGTGTAAACGGGGCCTTATATTTTTATTTTTTTCTGAGATTTTGCCAACCCTGGTCAGTATTCTTCTACTGATGAATAATACAACGCTGTCTGATTATGAGCAGTTCTGCAATATATCTATGGAATGGCTTAACAAGGATGTTGAAGTTTCTCCCATTGTTACGACCAATTTAATTATTGATGCAAGCGTTTCAGCTATTGCAATGATAAGCATATTGGGAAATGCACTGTGTCTGGTTGAAGTGATGAAAATTGTAAATCGAAACAAGCCAGGACTTTGGTTCCAGGCTGTAATTTTTGTCTTGGATGAGATAATCGTACTATGTACCTTCTGTTTATCCACGATGTCTGTGATCCTCCAATTATTCCGCCCTACACGCGAATGGTTACATAAGAGTTATCCTATCATTTTGTTCAAGATCACACTGAATATAATTTGGTATATCTCGACATTTTCTTACCTTTTTATGGTAACATTGTCAACTGTGCACAAAGTGGCAGCCATCAAGTGGATGTTGAAATTCAAGACACTCAACCACAAAAAAGCTGCCCTTGCAGCAATGTTTCTGGCAATAATTTTTGGGATTTTGCTATATTACCCTGGAATCATCAGTCACGAATTAGCAGTGTGTGCAGAAGAATATTACTTTTTAAAACTCAATTGGAAAGAATGGAATGCTCTGACATGGGTTATATATTTCAGAGAATGTGTGCGCATCGCATTGACAGCTCTTCTGGTCGCAGCTACTGCGGCACTGCTGCTCTTGTACAAGGAGACAAACCAAGCTGGCAGGAATAGGGAAAGCATTAGCTCCGCCTTACTGAACAAACTCATGCTAACACAGGCATTTAGCATCACTGCAGCTAGTATATTGATAACTGTATTGTTTGTATTTGGGGTCATACACGGGAACGAGTTTGTCCTGCATATTGTTGCTTCACTCTACCTTGTAGAGGTTTCTTATTTATTCTACTCATTCAATGTGTTCATTTTTCTGGCAATCAGTCATGAATTGAGAACGGCAGTTTTTGGATATTTTTGTTGTTGTCTAAACATTTAGTGAAATTGTACTTTCACGTCGAGAATGAATTTATAAATAAACTTTCCATCAGATGTGGATGAAAATAAATTATTTTGTTATACTACGCGGACGCTATGCATTTTTGCTGAACGAAACACTCCATCGTGACGTAAAAATTAATAAAATAAAAATTGTTCAATTACAAAATGATTTCAGTCACAAAAAGTATGTTGTTTCTAGTCGACTCCACCTTTTTCTTTTCAAATTTATTCCTTCTTGTGAACGAGTGTACATAGATAAGTTTTCTGCTCGCACCTTATCGACTCAGAAATAAGTAATTTTGGAAGCATACTTTGCGGTCCGCCGAGTATATTGATCTTTCTTAGTGAGAGAAAAACTTGAAAGTAAAAGATCCACAAATCCATCCGCTCATGGTATAAAACATCCCGTTCACGCGAACACTGCCTCGTTGTGTGCAAAAGTCCTGGCGCCATATTTTATTAGCTCAACACGTTCATCAGGCAGCCCGATTAAATGAAACTGAAAATTGCACCCAACCAGATCAATCCAGTTCTGATTTTCAAAACCACATTGAATCTGGCAGGACACAAATCCAGAGCCCAATAAATCGGGCAGCCCGACAACACGGTGGGCAAATGAAATCGGGCACCTGGTGCAGCACTCGACTAGCGCGTGCAGGTAGCGGTGCGCCGTGAGCATGACCAGCGCCACCCACAGCTGGAAGGCGACGCTGCACACCAACAGCAACAGGAACACCAGGTCTGCGGGCAGAGGGCTGGCCATTGGAATGGGGAAATTCGGTGGCAAATTAAATATAATACTACGTTTGACTGGCCAGGCCGTGGCGTAAAAAGGGCGTCGGTGTTACATATGGTTGGAGCACTTATTTACGTGCAATACAATCGCGTCAATGCTTTCAGCGCCCATTTTCAAGGGCGTCACTGCCAAAAGCCAATAGCGCTAGCGCCGCAGCACAGCGCCATTCAGTTATAACATTCAACAAAAATACTACTAGGTATTTACCATGTACTCAATATTTGGATTAATCAAGAATTCACTATTCAGTAAATACAGTATTTCTTCTAATATGTATAACGGCATACCTCCAATAGAAGCTCAACCCCAGTAGAACGACAGGTTTTGTCTCTTTTTTTGCACACACGAAAGCAAAAGAATGGCAGCCTCCGGTTAAATCGCAGTCTCCAATAGAACGGCAGGTAGATATTACGTTGGAAGGGTGCCAAACACCAAGAAAAATAGCTTAACGCACTCAAAGCAACGTTCAAAGCATCCACATATTGATTTAATTTCAAATTGATGCTGTGATTGTTGCTCGACATTCGTTAAAAATAAAACTGTTTTCGAATGAAACATTTCTGCAAAAATTGGTGTAAAAATAGAACGGCACATAAACCA
>OZ038453.1:11417464-11454601 GCA_964036195.1 Sphaerolaimus hirsutus | reverse complement strand
AAACATTTCTGCAAAAAAATGGTGTAAAAATGGCCCTACACACACTAGTTTTCACCGTGACTGATGTGAAAACTGAAATGGCGACATGGCGACATCCAGCCTACTCTTTGTGTATGCTTTATGTGTTTTAGTTTTCAAATTTTCAAGTTTAACTACCGTATTTCCTCGAAATACCCCCCCCCCCCCCTCGAAATACCCCCCCCCCCTCGTTTGACCCCCCCCCCCCCCTCTCGAGACCACTATGAAACAATCACACCCCCCCCCTCGAAATACCCCCCCCAAATTGAGTGTAATGAGAACGTACATGACAAATACTGCAGTTTGTGTTCTGCGTAGTGCAGAACACACGTTAAAACAATGTCGGAATCATGTTAGAACAGTGTTTATACCATCTACGTACTAATATTAGTCTACAGAACCTTATAATTGGCGGTTTTTGTTGCATTTTTCGACGTCTGCGTACGTTTCAGACGACAATTTCGTACTTGGTTTTCAAAAATTTTCTTGTGAAATAATAACCCCCCCTCGAAATACCCCCCCCCCCCTCGTTTAACCCCCCCCCCCCTCTCGGGACCACTTTGAAACAATCACCCCCCGGGGGGTATTTCGAGGAAATACGGTATCATTTATTAAAACTCAAATTTCAATCAAATCAAATCATTCAAAAATTTTTAATTTGCATTTGAAAAAATTTCAGTTTACACACGAAGTCACGGTGAAAACTAGTGTGTGTAGGCACAATAGAGCGGCACATTAACCAACCAATCAGCAAACACTTCGAGTCGAATTCCTTCATCACAATGGACACCTGCGTGGTTTTCTCGTGCACCGAGTAAGCCCCGCCCTCCCGCTGGGCATCCATTGGCAACATCAGTTGCAGTGTGATCGTTTTCGGGTTGGGCGGAGTTATTTCCCCTTTAGTTGGAGTGCGTTCCATCCTGAGAGGGAAATGGATGGTGGGAAAAGTGTTTGGTTTTCTGGGGGATTTTTTACTTTGAAAAATGTTTTTTTTTTCAAAATCATTCTACAATTCAGTTTTCGATATTTTGGAAAAAGTTTTGGTAAAAATCTTCCTCCAGGATTCAACATTTTCAATTTGTTCTGACCCTTTTCAATACATGTCAATGTATCGACTGGTTTCCAACTACAAGCACCTCCAGCAGACACATTTTACTTTTATTGTGTTCCCCTTTTTACGCGATTTCCAATTTTTAGAAGTATAAACATCAAAAAAATTAGAATTTTTTTTCTCGCGATTTTTGAATTTTCGTTTGCCACAGTTGCATCTTTTAAATTAAGCATTCGTAAAACCACTTTCACCCAACACCACAAACCCATTAACCACGAACCTCTCATACCTATCCCTCTCCTTCCTCCTTGGAATCCCCACCTTTTTGCGCATCTCTAAGCGGCGCACGTCTGACCCAAAACAGAGATGGTCCCTCCTAAAGTTAGCTGCGACCGCGAGCGGGTGGTTCTCGGTGAGGTGGTCAAAGGCACCCACTTCGCACAGGTAGTACAGCCCCGCGCCGCAGCACAGCAGCGCCACCATGCCGAACTGGAACAGGAGCAACGGGTTGGCGCGCAGTTAGTTCTAGGGCTGAACAAACGTGCCTACAAACACCCAAAAGTGTCTAGTCGCTTTGCAAACGCACGTGGAAGGCCACAGCAGGGGCGAGCAGTGACTTCTTGCCGGCGGCGAGCGCCGTGAACGCCAGCCCGCTGCACCCGACGCCCGCCAACGACACCAGCAACTGCGGAAATGTTGCATTTGCCCGACAAGTTGTTTTCGGGCAACCCGATTCAATTGCGTGGTGGGTACAATTCCAGACTGCCAAGTGAAATAAAAGGGGTTGTTTCAAGTGACAAGTCAACTTGTGAGAGGAAGAAAATAGGTATTTAGGTATCGATTTTGACAATTGAGGCGTTCAATTCTAAAAGTCAACAAGTCCAAAATATGAACATTTCGAGTTAGGCCCGAAAACGTCATCTGGTACTACTTCCGCACATTTTTCATCATTTTCCATAAATTTTTTGACCTCATATGCCCATATGGCAAAGTGCCAAATTTGACATTTTTGGGAAAAATGCAAAAAATTTGGGCAAAAAGTCGACAAGTCCACTTGGTTTTGGGCTAGAAGCCGACAAGTCCACCTTCCGCCGCCGTTTTTTATGGAAAAAAAAACGCAATAAATGTGATAAGTCCATCATGGACACCGATTTCCAAAAGTCGACAAGTCCATAAATTTCCCATAAGGCAGGGGGAAATTGGACGGGAACAAAAATGTTCTCGAGTGCAAGAAGTCGACAAGTCCGTTTTCCTCCCCAAAACAGTTTTGTTCAGTCCGAGTAGAATTATATAGACACCCAATTTTTCCATTATACGTTGAGAGCAGGGGCTGAAAATTTGACACTTTATTGTTAACATTTGAAACTTAATGTTGAGCATGAGTGAGCCCCATTGGACACGGGGCCCCAAGGACCTTGGACCTTGAATTGGAAATGAAACTTAAAATGCGATTTACTCAAAAACGCATTTTGTGGACTTGTCGACTTTTAGGATTAGACGCCTCAATTATATCTGTCACTTAACTCACACACCACTTAACTTATCACGTAAACATCACTTTAGAGTATACATAGGTAACTAAATACCACTACACCAATCAAAGCCCATCGAATCCACCAGGGCACAACTCCACACATTCACACTAAATCGGGCTGCCCGACAAAAACCACAAATCGGGTAAACCAAACGTCACACCTGCAGCGCGGTGAGGATATTGACGCGGAGACACGCGGCGCCGGCGACTAGCAGCGACAGGATGGACAACGTGCTGCCCAAGATCGTCAGCGAGCTCAGCAGACGCGCGCACGTCTTGCAGATGTAAGGAGGCTTTTTGTTTTTTCATTTTTTATACTTGAAATGTCATGCAAAGTCAAAAATCATGTAAAATGTCTAATTTTATTTTGTTTACTACCGTTTGACATTTTGCATGACATTTTACAGGGTCTTAAGTAGACGCAACTCCGTTCCCCCTCCAAAGTAAGTACAACCAGTCCACTCAAACTCACAGCGGCATGCACCCTATCACAACAGCAAGTGAAGTGTCTATCCAGAGCCTTGGGGCTGGTGTAAATGGGCGCACCCCTGATGTGCCCCTTGTTGTTGGTGGCGCCCTGGAGGCAGTCCCAGACGCTGTAAAATGCCCTGATAAGTGTAAAGGACCCTGTCACGTGTCATGTGTCATGTAAAAGACCCTGTAAAGTGTCGTGTGTATGTAGATCTCATAGCATCGTATTCTAATCTTATCTTTTTGTATCCAACCCTTAAGTCCAAAAGTAAGATTTGGATACAACTAAACATGAGATTTGGATATGATAAAATAATATTTGGATAAACGTGACAGTTTACAGGGCCTTTTACATGACATTTGACACTTTACAGTGTCTCTTACACTTTAAAGGGTCTTTTACACTTTACAGGGTTTTTTACAGGGTCTGGGAGTGCCCCCTGGCCAAAGTTGAGCACGCCGCTGGACAACAAAAGGCCGCTGTTGCCCAGCAGCGCCGCGGTGACGCTCGGCGGCGGGTTGGGCGCACGCGCAGTTATCAGACGAGTTGACAGGTACATTGCTGTCAACTGGAGGGGATGTGAGAGGGGGCAGTCTGCGAACTGGTGGTTAGAGGATTGTTTTGGTTTGAAGTTGAAGGTGTTTGGGTAACTGAATAGTTAGTGCGAGTGAATGAAAAGTTTAGAACGCAGTTAAGACTACTGAGCAAAATCTGCTTATCTATGTAAGCAGATTTTGCTCACTGTCTTAACTGCGTTCTCAACTTATATCTCATATCTCCCTGTCCGTTCAATGTGTCAGAGAAAAATTTGTGGCAGACTTTTCTGATCCTGAAATTCTTAATTTGCATACACTGCAAAATGTCGTGAATGTGTCCAAGCGGGCTGAATGTGTGTGAAGCGGCTTCTGTGAAGACACTTCCACACGCTTCACGAGATTTTAGGCGAACGGTCTTCCACACACTGCATATGTTAATTATTCAATTGCATGAACAATAATTTAATTTGCTGAGCATTTGCTCACAAGTCAAAACAGTCAAAACAAAATAGGTTGATCATCGACGGGCGAAAAAGTGCACTTAACGAACCATGCAAAGTACGCTGCAAGCGTCGTGAAGCGCCTGGAGGCGTAGTGAAGTGTCTTAATGCCAACACAAGTCTGAGTGTCTGCGTGAAGTGCGTGGTTATTCGAGGATGATTTTTTCTTTATTTTCATGAAATTTCGTGATAAATTTGTGAATAAATCAGAGTAATCACGTCTGAAACTAGAACAATGTCAAAATCTCAACTAGAAATAGCTACAGAAGCCAGTTGATGTGTGGCTGAATTCAAATTGGCAGTCAGAAAAAGATGTGTACACATCCTGTGAACTAAACTTCCTGCTCTATCATTCTAAATATTTATTCCAGCGTTTTTCTCCGCATTTTTCAAATCTATGCTTGATTAGGTAGGTTTGTATGTAAATTCCACAAATTGCAGTCTTGATCATTTACGAACTCATCATACACACCCCTGGGGAGGGGGTTGATTCGAGGAAATGCTGTACGCTGAACTATGTTCTGCTACCATAACTGGCGGATTATGATCGGTATTGATAGACCGAAACGCAGCATGGATGTGTACGCGGCGGTCCCAAAAGCCGATGGGATTCATCTGACGGTGTTCGGGGAGAGCTCGCTAGGTAGATTTTTGGCGCGCGAGGTTGTGCTAGCGCTTGACAAGATGGGGGCAGTGAGCGCAAACAGGTGTGCTGATTCTAGCCAAAGTAGGACGATATATCAGATCCGATACTCTAACTATATGTCCAACTCAGATGGCGGACTCGCCACGGGTCAAAAAACGCGCCAGGGCCGACGTCGGTGGAGCAGCGGATACTGGCGGGGGAAATGGAGCCAGCGGACAAGGTACATTTTATGTGACACCTTGTACAGGTGGGGATATAAATGTGACCAAATATTGTACCATCGAAATACATCTCAGGTGGCCAGCGAGGCCGTAGCGGCAGTCCTGGCTCCCAGCACAGTTCCGGCCGCGCAAGCAGCTCTGGCGCCGGACGTGGAAATCGGGGCTACCGAGGAGGCGGGCAGCCTTTTAATAGGGGCGGGCCAAAGTTCAACCGAGGCGCCTTCCACCAGCCGCCACAAGGGTGGGTTGGGAATGGAAGGGATTTCTTTGAGCATTCTGCTACTTTTTGGGGCGTGTGTATGGGGTGTATCCATACTAGCAGCACTGAAAAAAAGTGGGGTAAAAGGGAATACCCAAAGATTACTGTTTCAATGGGTATACAGTAGTTTTCACAAAGTGTGCGTTAGGTTGCGTAAAGTTAGAACGTATAACTTGGGCAACATACTAATGCTACCGCAGATCCGACAAAAATGGGACTTGGGCCTGGCTGCCCACTCCTCCCACCGGGGGACCGTATTTGGGCGGTTCTTGCGGCGGCAGAGGTGGCAGCCCACGCGAAGGCTATGGCGGTCGCGGTGCCAAGCAAAACGCATGCTAGGATGCCGGCAAGCGTGCAGAAGACCTGCTTCGGCTTCGGGGGGAACACTTAGGTGGCTAGGAGGTGGCGGAGAAAGGAGTTATTTTCTTTTTTTTGCTATGTTATTGTGGCTTGTAATTTTGATGTTAGGTGTACTAGCACATGATACGAGAAGAAATGAACATATCTGGTCACTACATTTAACCGGTATCACTACTTTATCAAAGCTGGGTGTATCTACGCTACTGCACCTGGCAGCTTTATATGTGTGTAACCTGTTAAATTCGCTGAAAAAAAACAGATTGCGGAGTTGCGTGGACAGTATGGCATATTTACAGCAAGCTGGTGATCATGAAATATGATCTCGAGCTTTGGTTATGTACTAAATTGATACAACTGATCCGCATGTCGCATCATCTCCAAACTGTTTATGTGAAAAACTATGAAAAATGTTGAGCCTGGTTTGACTCATTGTTAAAATCAATCTTGTGCCCTAAGGTTTGTATGGTAGGCAATAATCCATCGCGAATTGCAAGTATTGCCACCGACAGAGTGGGTGGTTCCGAGAGCGGTTTTGGCAAGTCACAAGAAAGTCGTAATTGCGTAGATAGCGAGAAAATGTCAGATATACAGTCAAAAAGGGAAATGACAATTGAACCTGCATGTAGATCTTTTGCATCTAGGTCAGATGCATTACATGTTTACTTTCAGAACGTAAATACACTGAGAAATAAACATGAGCAGGTGAAAACTATTTGCAGCTTGGGGGCACATGTCATTGCGCTTTGTGAAACTGGGGCAAAAACACGTTTGGGGTTACCGGTAGTTCTGGGGTATACTCTGAATATAACGCCATGTCCCGAAAAAGGGACGGGAGGTCTTGCCATATACACAGCTGACAGTATACAAGCCGTAATTACGGGTGGGGGATCTGGGAAACCACCTCTAATGTGCTGTGGGTCAAATGTATGTGGGAAAACCATCATTGTTTTATTGGCGTCGTATATTTACACGACCAGGGAAAGGTGCAGCGGGATGAAAGGGCGCAGGCAGAAAATATGGAAATTATTGCTGCATTAGGTAAACAGTGCGCTGAGTATGACAGGAACAATACTCCATACATCCTCATTGGTGATTTCAATGGGCATATAGGTAACACACTGCCAGGGTTAGATGGCAACTCGGGGGATATTAATTCAAATGGTAGGCTGATTCATGCACTTGCGGAACTGAATGAACTATCAGTAGCCATACCGCAAAAAGGCCATATCCATACATATTTCTCAGGGGCCGTATCATCACTATTGGACCTAACTTTGTACAAAAAGAGCAATGTTCAAGATATCTATCTCGAACATATTGACAGGGATAGTCCGCATGCAATCATGTCGGATCATTCAGCTCTACGATTACATGTGCTCTTTACGCCACAATGGAACTCTCACAGCATTGAACGCAATGTAAATTTAATTCAATGGTGTGTGAGTGGAGAAGAAAAAGTTGCACCATTTAGTGAGGCTATTAAGAGAGTGCTATCATCTGTTGCGTATGAAAATTGTACATATGGAACACTTTTACCTCTCTTTCAAAGTACAGCCTTAGCACATTTTAAGAAAAGGGGAAGTAGGCAGTCAGTTGACAAATTGAAAGTAAGAATTTGTGAGCTGAAATCTAAGATCCAAAGAACCTGGCGTGCATTACACCGTGGGGAGGTGGGGTATCAAGAATATAAATGCATGGTAGGGGGGCTAAAGGAGCAAATTAGGAACACTGAAAAGACGGCGCGCGATAATTGCAATGCGCGGCGACTTGACTATGAACTGAGCACAAATAATGTTAAAACGGATTTATACAGCCTTGCGAAAAGGTTTAGAGCGCCGGCTATAGAATATCCGGCTCTAAGAAAACTTGGAGGTGGGACTGTTAATAATTCCGGGGAACTTAATGATGTACTGAAAGGGTTTTGGAAAACAGTTCAAACTGCCAACCCTATGGAAGAAATGGAGTCGGTGAGGACGACTTCACTCTCTGGCGTCATCTCTGGTGCTGAAAGAGATGGTCTTGATCTATCGATATCTGAGATAGATGTAAAGTGCACCTGTAAGAAACTCAAGCTTTCTAAATCACCTGGAACAACAGGGATTTATCATGAAATGCTTAAAGGGGCGGGACCAGAATTGGTAAGAGTTCTTACTATTCTCTTCAACTCCTGGTTTGAGGGTGCGGAAATACCTAGAAATGCAAAAATATGCAAACTGCAATTATTGCATAAAAAGGGGACTAGGCACGACGTTAACAATTATAGATCAATAGGATTGCAATGCAATCTATTGAAACTATATTGTTGTATCTTAAATAAACGCCACCTAGATACATTCGAGGCCGTAAACGGCTTCGGGGACATGCAGGGGGGGTTCCGTAAGAAACGTCGTACAACAGATAATCACGTGGTAATGCAGGGATGCTTAGCACATTCTGGTAAATTATCTGCGTGTTTTGTTGATGCTGTAAAAGCATTCAATAGAATCCCAAGGGAACTTTTATGGCAAAAACTTTTAGCATATGGCTATACCTCTAAATTTGTGCGTGCAATGTCTAATACATACACTAATTTAGAATGTTTTATTCAATATGGCAATTTTGCATCTGATCTTATGACATATGATAATGGGGTGAGACAGGGCTGCTGCCCATCCCCCAGCTTATATGTCATTTATATGGCAGATCTGAGGACAGATCTGGAGAAATCTGGTACCGGTGCGGTTTTAGGTAGAAGACATGTACCGGCCATTTTTTTTGTGGATGACATTGTTCTGCTGGCAAACAGTGATGATGTCTTGCAGCAGATTATGGATGTGTTCACACAATGGGCATGGAAATGGGGGGTGGCAATAAATCCTTCCAAAAGTAAGGTAATGCACTTCAGACGGAGAGCAAATGCTTCTAAAATTTGGAAGCTGGGATACAATGCCCAGAAGAGTGTTCAGACAATAAATGAAGTGGATGAAATTAAGTATCTGGGGATATGGCTTTCATCCGGTCAAGACAGTCTGAAACTGCATAGGGACAGCCTTGTACAGGGATCGCATGTAGCATCGATTCTTGTGGGAGAGGTACAGCAGTTTAGTTCAAGGCCCCTATGGGCGACGAACAGACTCTGGAGTCTGTATGCAATGCCCAAAATACTTTATGGTGCGGAAATAAGTGGGCTGTCTAAATCGCATTTGAAGAAACTCGTAAGTCTTCAAATGCAGACATTTCGGCATGCCCTTAAGGCACCAATGTGGGTCAGTAGCAGAATACTTGCCATAGAAGGGGATCTTACTACTGTTAAGGGAGCTTATAATAAGCTCGTTATTAGCCATAGTAGGTATCTCAGGGGGGTATCTGTCAGTAAAACGACTGCGGAAGCTGCGGCTATCTGGCAGACGTTACGAAATGGTCAAAAACGCCAGAACAGTCCTGTAGGGCATGAAGTGAAAATTCAAAAGGAATGGGATCTTAATCCTCTACTGAGTAAAAAGGGACTTAAACTTACATGTAAAGAAAAATCCTGGGAAGACAAAAGCCTGGGTGACATACATGTGTCTAAGGTGCGTGGGGAACGGTACAACGGCTTGGGTATGATGCCTATCAATCCAAAAACATTGTACAGTAAGGAATTGGCCTGGTTATGGTTTAGACATGGTCTACTCCAAGAAACCATTCAATTCACTTGGGGGGCTGGCAGAAGAAATAGGATGTTTGTGAATTGCATATTCTGTAAAAGAAATGGAATTCACATGTGGTTGACGGTGCCACATATCCTGTTTGGATGCCCCTCCCTACACCTGATTGGGTGGCGGGAGGGATTACTTAAAGCACTGCCGGAGGTGTGTTGTGAAGGGAAATGTGCTGATAACATAAGGGCAGCGAGTCTGGTCGACAAATCAGATATAATCCGTTCACCGAACCTATGCCAAAAAGTACGAGTAACACTATCAAAGGAAGTGTATGCTCTTGATAAAGGGCTGTGTAACATGTACACAGGCTTGGTACAAAGGTAATACTTGCAAATCAAGTTGGACATGATTTAGATGTTAACTTAGACTGTTTGTAGGTATTTCTTGCACATTCCCCCCCATTTCAATAGTAAACAAATGCATTTCCGGAAACAATAAACTGTAAATCAGAACCTGTATATGGTAGATGGCTTCAAGAGAGTTATTAGAGCGGTCTACCTAAAACTGTGTTCTATTGTATGGTGAGCAAATTACCGGTACAGTATGACTGAGAATCCAATCATATTAGTGTGTGCAACACTATGATGAACTTTGGTTTTAGCAGGGTGCACACTGCTTTCCGAAGTGTGTTTTATTAAAATCGGTAATGTAAGTATTAAAGTCTCTTTAAGTTTCCTTCTGTGCTCTAATTAGCGTATACTGCTTCAACACGTGTTCCAAAAGTTTTTTACACTTGCCACTTTTTGGTATTTCACTTGTTACACTTCACTTGTCATACTTGCGTTACGGTCTGCCTTATATATCTCTATTTTTAAACCGGTATTTTCGTGTTAATGCATTTTTACCTCACGAAATCTGTTCCCGCATGTGTATTTACCAACCTCGCGTGATTTTCTTTTATTTTATTAGACAGTTATTTTGGTATGTACCCCTGACACGTGTCTCCAATTGTGGTAAAATTTAAATGAAATGAAATGAAATGGATGCTTGCGCGCTCATGCCAAAACAATCTCAACATCAGTGCAGCGCGCTTGACTAAATACATGTATCTTGCACATTTCGGCGCGCGCAAACACAAGCCTAAGTTCATAGTTGTGAAACGTATTTACGTTTACTCGATAAATACGGATACTCAAGTACTGCGTAAATACGGTTACGTTTCCTCCCGAAACTAATACCGGTACTCACTTACTCGCGTACTTTTTGAAAGTACGCGAGTACAGAAAACGTATTTCGAACGGGCTTTTTATAGGCTTTTTCAAGGCATAAAGGATACAGGGGATGAGAAAAGCTAAAAATCAGGACAAAATATCAAACATAGCATAAAATTAGGCAAAAACACGGTAACTGGTGAATTTAATTGGAAGCATGGAGGAATGGGGAAGATTGGAAAATTGGAGCAAAATTTCTCAAAAATACCCTTTTTCGTTTTCCAGGGACAAAGGTAATTTACTCACGTTTACTCATGAGTAAAAGTAAAAAATAAATACTTAACGTTTTCTGTACTCGCCTGTGAGTAAAAAAATACTTTACGTTTACGTTTACTTTCCAAAAAGTTCAGTACTTTGAACAACTCTGCCTAAGTTCACTCAAAGTCGGATCATTAACCAATTCACAGAGAAGGAATGCAGCGATTTCTCAAGGCAGAGCAGCGCAGAAATCAAGAATTCAAGCAGCGCAAAGCCTTGGGATGATTGCAGAAGTTTCCCATGCGGCGACTGTGTGTGCTGCGTGATTCGTGACGCGCGGCGACACTTGACACTCGCGCCGCGGACGAAATAAAGTGCACCGCCAGCTGCAGTGGCGCCATGGCACTGGCGCTGGCGCCTTTGCGGCACTGGCGCTGGCGATGTTCACTTTGTGTGAATATTACACCCGGCATACTGGATTTTTGGGGCGGGCGCGAAATGTTGGCGAACGTGGTGATTAGGTTTGATAAATGTGGGATTGGGCCCCCACACGCTAGTTGACATGGACACCAAATGTCAACTGGTGCCGATCCCGATTCGAAGCTTGCTGACGAGTGAACGAACGACGTTCAAACGCAATCTTTGAATTGAGAACGGAACCAGTTGACATTTGGTGTCGATGTCAACTAGCGTGTGTGGGGCCATTTTTGTTGAAAAATGTCAGGAAAAATAATTAAAAAAACAGATTTTTTAAGTTATTTTTCAAGGATATTCCATCAGAGATTTCATCATATTTATGCCACGATTTTCTGAGATTATTAAAAATGCCAGAACCAGAAGATACCAAAAATATAGCATTTATTTTTTTTGGTTTTTTTTCTGGCTTTTCTCATTTATTATTAGAAGAGAAATTGATTTCATTTTTGAGAGAGATATTATATAGAGAGAGATATCCGATATTATATTTAATTATATTTTCTTAAAATCACAAACCTCTCGTAATCCTGATGGTGATAAATAGAGATCACGGAGGCATATTCCATCGCTATCTAGCCGTCTGTCAACTGAACGGCTGGAATATAGCGCACCAGCCACAGTTACGGGGTTAGAATGGTAGCGTATCTCATGCACATCACATGGTGTTACAAAATACAAATACAAAAACTATCATGTATTGAGATGAAAAATATAAAAAATATAGACCACCAGCATTGTCTCTTTTGACAAGACCACAAAACAGTCATCGATATTGAAAGATCATACAAAAAGAACAACACCCAAACCGGTGCTCAACACAACACATTTTCACTGCATTTCACTGGTGCTGCATTTAGTGAAATTTCAGGGAGCATTTCACTTTGTGACATATAATTTGAGATTTCGCAACATTTCACCCGGTCGTGACGGTCACGAAATGCGCTAAGCTCAGGCGCCATTGGCGAATTGGCGCAAAATTTTTTTGCACGTTTTCCATTGCCACGATACAGCTGGCTGTCAGTGGAGTGCGGGCAGATGCGGCTGAATTACATAATTCAAACTGTCTCTGGCATTATCTTTCATGCCACTTGAAAAATGCGTACCGTATTTCCTCGAAATACCCCCAGCGGGTTTATTTTTACGCCAGCAAATTTTGAGGTTTAATTGGGGTTTAATTCGGAGGGGGGTAATATTTCATAAGAAATTTTCGTGAACGATCGTAGTAAAAAACGGAAGCTTAGCTTAGTAAAATAACACGTAACGCAGCTTTTACATACCCAAAACTGGTACTAAATGTTACCAAACAGGATTTATTTGAACATGTATACGTTTTCATGTAAATATACAAAATAGTCTGAGCTGCGTGCAGCTGCGATGGAAATTGGCAGCAATTAATACATCATGTAGATTGCAGACATTTACACGTATTTTCAAAATTCCAGACGGGGGTCCTTCGAGGGGTTTATCTTTTCCTCAGCTCGCTCAGACCTGGGGGTATTTCAAGGGGGGAAACACGGTACTTTACATAACTTTTTTCCATTTGAAAAGACCTCAAAAGGCGATTATTAATCAGTGATATTGAACTGAGCTTGGCATTGGTTTTAATTAACATCATAATCCTGAAAATGACGGCTTTCAGCTATACGCCTGGCTGCTTTTCTATTTGCGCTGATTACAAATTTGCAAGGTAATTTTAGGTATAAAATGTAATGGCCCAGATTTTTACGAGCATATTGAGCTAGCAAAATGAAAAATATCGGGAAAAGTGCGGTGCCAATGGCGCTAGGTACCTAAAGTGCTGGCTAATATAATTGAGCTTTCGGCTCGAAATCGCAATATTGTTAAATTACTCACCCCCTAAGCGAAGCTGGGCCCTGTGGCCCGGGTTGGAGTTAGCCCCAAGTGTTGTCTACTCGCACCCCCAGGGGGACCCCTGTGGCTGCACCCCCTCAGCCACAGGGGCGCCTCCCGTAAATTTTGTTCATTTTTGAGTTGGTCAATATAATCAAGCTTTTTGCGGCATTTTTTTTGCTCGCTTTACACGGAATGGGTAAAACGAGCAAAGCTATCCAATTTGGATACTTCAGGTGTAGAAATTCACGCTCTTTCTTTTCAGCGTGGATTCAAGCCCTGTATCTTTAAAAAATCGCGAATTTTTAAGTTATCGCTGATTTAAAAAAAATCAGTCTATTGTTACTGAATCTACAGGGTGGGGGTAAAAATTTAACTGTGGGGGGGGTGAAAACTTAACGATGGGGGTTGAAAATTTGACATAAACACCTTCCCGGACAAGTTCACCACCCATTTTATTTTATTCTTGATGCAATATCTGCGGCTATGGGGGGATTAACGAGCTGAAAATTTGTATATATATAGTTTCAACAATCCCCTACTCCGCATCAATGGGGGGAGGCACGGCGAGGAACTACAGGGAGGGTCGCCGTATATGCTACATTTTTTCCGGCGTTTTTAGTGTCCCAAACAAGTTCGCCACCCACTTGATTGGCTGCACTACGGGAGCCATATCTCCTGCTGTGGGGGGGTTAAAAAGCTGAAATTTGGGGGATGTCTTGACAACACCCCCCCTCACTATTCAACGGCGGGACGACCGCCGGCAACCCACTACAGCATTGGTCGCTGCGTTTAACGTTGTTTTTAAAAAAACGACCCGAGTGTCCCACACAAGTTCACCACCCAATTGCGTTTTAAAAAAAGGTCCGTGGGGGGCAAACCTGAGCACAAATTCATTTGGAATGTAATTGGAGGTTAGGGTTCAAACAGGATCGACTTTTCTGGATCGGGATAGCGATTGCTTTTACAAATTTTTGGTATTGGTATTGGGATCGCGGTCAGGCGTCGTTGACTGCTTATTTAGATGGTACAAGACTTATGACGAGATGAGATCAGTACTTATTTAGATGGTACAAACCCTGTTTTAACATGCCACAATTATTGTCTTAACACTAGTTTTAACACATTGTTTATATCTTTATTACGCAGAACACAAACTGCGTCTACATCCTCATTGCACTCAATTTGGGGGTGGGGGTATTTTGAGGGGGGGTTAAAAGTTCATAGTGGTCAGGGGGGGGGGGAATTTCGAGGGGGAGGGGGGAATTTTGAGGAAAAACGGTAATTAGAATTTTCACAGTAGGTACTGGCAAACTTGAGTGGTACACCCTTGCCCTCACTAAATGGCAGACAAAAATTTCACTTAAAACCAAATTTTTGTTTTACACTTAGAAGTTGGTTTACAAAGTCCCATAGAAAAGTGTTTAAGGTTCAATATTGCATAAACAATATAACCTCTAAAATGCCCCGATAAGGGTGAATTTTATGACATCATAATGACATTATCACAGGAACAAAATTTGCCAAAATTTTCATTTTTTCATTCACCCCAAATAAATTTCCTTATGGAGGCATTTTAGAGGTCATGTTGTTTACACAATATTGAACCTTAAACACTCCTCTATGGAACTTTGTAAACCAACTTTTCAATTGTGAAACAAAAATTTGGTGTAAAGTGAATTTTTTGTCTGCCATTTAGGGAGGGGGTGGGTGTCCCATTCAAGTTTGCCAGTGCCTACAGAGAAAATTTCAATCAGGAGATCTAGGGTTCAAACTGGATGTAATTTTTCTTCTGGGATTGGGATTGTTACTGGAGGGTTGTCTGGGATTTTTTTTGAGATTGGGATCGTAACTGGGGTCTGTGTGCGGTATTGGGGTGGGGGTCATTCTGGATAGTTTTTCATTTAGATTTTTCATATTGGATACTTTTTAAATTATTCAAGATTGGGATCAGGACTAGTTCAGGGTCTGAATAGTTTTTTAAAATGTTTGATGAAATTTTTTATAATTATTTGGGATCAGGATTTGTGTTTAGTTTCTGGGGTCGGGATTGTGGGTCCCAATGGTGTCTGGTTTCATTTTTTTGATCAACCAAAGCATTTAAAAAAGGTGGTCGACTGCTTTAAACAACTTAAATTTTTCTTTAAAGTCTAAACCATTCACTTTTTAAAACAAATTCGGTGGTGAACTTGTGTGGGACACTCGGGTCGTTTTTAAAAAAACAACTTTAAACGCAGCGACCAATGCTGTAGTGGGTCGCCGGCGGTCGTCCCGCCATTGAATAGTGAGGGGGGGGGGGTGTTGTCAAGACATCCCCCAAATTTCAGCTTTTTAACCCCCCCACAGCAGGAGATATGGCCCCCGTATTGCAGCCAATCAAGTGGGTGGTGAACTTGTTTGGGACACTAAAAACGCCGGAAAAAAATGTTGCATATACTGCGACCCTCCCTGTAGTTCGTCGCCGTGCCTCCCCCCATTGATGTGGAGTAGGGCAAGGACGTACGCAGGGGGGGGGGCGGGGGGGGCGGCCGCCCCCCCCGTTCCCGGGCCGGCCATAAAAATTTGCCAGGAATGGCACTTTTGTAAAGCTATTTTGTAGCTACTTTGAAAATTTTTTGCGCGCAAGCGCGCAAACCCCACCCCGTTGTTAAATGTATAATTTCAGGAGTCCGAACAGCATTATAAAAGTGCCCCACGTGGTCATAGTAACTATATATAGGTCTTAATAGGTACCTATATAGTATACGTTGGCGCCAGCGCCAACGCCAATACTGCCATGGCGCTGGCGCCTACAAATGGCGCCAGCGCCATGGCTCCATTCCTTTATTATAGGGCCAAATTTTAGGGGGGGGGGGGCGCCGCCCCCCCCGTTCGCCGGGCTCCGTATACAATCCGCCCCCCCCCCCCGCTCAAAAATCCTGCGTACGTCCCTGGAGTAGGGGATTGTTGAAACTATATATATACAAATTTTCAGCTCTTTAACCCCCCCATAGCCGCAGATATTGCGTCAAGAGTAAAATAAAAAAATGGGTGGTGAACTTGTCCAGGAAGGTGTTTAGTATACAGAAAACTATGGCGCACATTTTGAATACATCACCCCCACACATCTGTACACCCAGAAAAAACTTTTGTAAGATAAAATTTGAACTTTAAACTAACGTTTTATTGTCCTCCTCCGCCCCTGGACAAGAAAACGTTAGTTTAAATTTCAAATTTTATTTTACGAAAGTTTTTCTGTGTGTACAGATGTGTGGGGGTGATGTATTCAAAATGTGCGCCATAGTTTTCTGTATACTATGTCAAATTTTCAACCCCCATCGTTAAGTTTTCACCCTCCCACAGTTAAATTTTTACCCCCACCCTGTAGATTCAGTAACGATAAACTGATTTTTTTAATTCAGCGATAACTTTAAGAAGTCGCGATTTTTTTGGACAAAGGGCTTGAATCCACGCTCAAACGAAAGAGCGTGAATTTCTCTTCCAGACGTATCCAATTTCATACTGATTGCGCGCTTTACACATTGTGTGTAAAGCGCACAAAAAAAATGTCTGTTAACAGCTCATTTATATCGGCCAGGCAAAAAAAGAAAAATTTTATGGGGGGCGCCCCTGCGGCCGCATCAGAGCAGCCACGGGGGTCCCCCCGGGGGTGCTTCTAGTAAAGTCCTGGGTGCAGTTGCATATCGGGCCGTTTGGCCCAAATCCTCTTGGGGCGTGAGTTATATATGTTTAAAAACGGATGTCGTGAAAAGCTCAATTATATTAGCCGGCTCTTTACGTACAATGGAACATCTCTATCATTGGTTTGAAAAATATATCAGAAAAAGTGCAAAAAGTGCACCTGCCACCGTTGGAAACAGAAGTTACTGTATTTTTCTAATAGAACGGCATACCTCCAATAGAAAGGCACCTCCAATAGAACGGCAGCTTTTGGCCTGTTTTTGCACCCACAAAAACAATAGAACGGCACCTCCAATAGAACGGCGAGTAGAATTTATGTAGGAAGAGTGCCAAAACACAAAAATATTAGAAAAATGGGTGGTGAGACCATCCAAGGTGTTCAGAACTGTGATTCAAGGTCGTTTTCACATTTGGTTTTGTTGGAATTGATCCTGATATCAAAATTTTGTTCATGTTTCATCAAAACACTTTGTTCAAATGGTAAGAATGTGTGAAAAAAATCGGTGAAAAAATAGAACGGCAGCCTCCAATAGAACGGCGCCTCCAAAAATAGAACGGCGCTCTTCTATTAGAAGAAATACGGTATTGAACTCTGTGGTATAGTCCTCAACATATTCATGTGTTATGGCACGGAAAACACTCAATTGTTGAATCAACATTATTTTTACAATGTTTAACGGCGAATGCTTAACGTGTCCGGTTTTCACTTTGCAACACTTTACGGCTATCCGTCGAAGATTTCACTATGTCCACATTTTAGCACTGGAAATCTACACACAGGCAACACAACACAATCAAAAAGCAAACAGAAACGAAATGAGATACAATTTCTCACGCAGCCAACCAAAGAACGAAGGAAAATGAAAGCCATGAGAATTGAGAATAGCGTTGGAAAATAACTTTTAAGGTATTTGACTCGAAAGTCGAGTCAAAAATTTTATTGGCAAAAACAAACGAGTCAAAAACACTGTAATGTTTTGAATTCGATAGCTTATACCAAGTGTTGGTATTTATTTCTGGTTTTTCAAGAATATAAATTACATTACTATTTGAGGTATTTAGATAAAGATATCTGAACTGCAGAGTGGAATACAAATAAAACATGTTCCGTGCCCGAAATCATTTTTTAGTTTATTCACCATGCATGACGTCATTATGGAATACTTCGTTCAGAAAAATTCAAGGCAGAGTATAAAACTGGTGACTTCACTTTACCTGTTGGAATTTACGCAGATTTTCACAATTTACCTATTTTACCTATGGCTTAATCGGGGATTCATAAATTTTTCTAACATAATACTCGGCTCGGTTTCGGTCGGGTTGGATTGGGTTGGGTCGGGTTGGGTCGGTCGGGTCGGGTCGGGCTGAGTCGGGTCGGGTTGGTTTGTGTTGGGTCGGGTTGGTCGGGTAGCGTTGCGTCGGGTCGGGTTGGATTGTGTTGGGTCGGGTCGGATTGGGTCGGGTTGGGTTGGGTCTCGTTGAGTCGGGTCGGGTTGGATTGTGTTGGGCCGGGTTGGGTGGGGTTGGGTCGGGTTGAGTCGGGTCGGGTCGGATTGTGTTGGGTCGGGTCGGGTTGGTTGTGTCGCGTTGAGTCGGGTCGGGTTGGGTGGTCGGCAACCTTCGCTGGCGGCGCGGCGCATGCTACCCGTCGGACGAGATTATCATTTGTTCACGCTAAGCCAAAGATAATGGAAATAGCCAGATGCATTGTGTAGCGACTATTTTTATTTTTCATGTTAAATAAATACTTACGACTCCTAAAAAGGAAATGTTTACTCAAATCGGGTGAATAATAGTCTGCAGTCTTGTTTACGGCAATAATTTCAGTTGAGTAAGAAAAATGGTGCGTGCGTATTTGCCGCTCCATATTTGATCTACAGTCGTAGCAGATACACATCGTAGCTAGTGTCATGAATTTTCACCGGCTGCTTTTTACTCAACCAAATTCTACTATGGCAAACTGCCAAGTTTTACCGATCTCACACCTACTCGTTGGATGAGCGACAAAGTAAGGCAACGGAAAAACGACTACCGATTGAATTCGCAACGCACAATGGTGAATTCACCGAAGTGAATGTCACAGGTGTACGCTACGTCAATTAAGTTAGCTTTTTAGCGAATGGCGTTTTTATCAACGCACTAGCAATTAGTTGAATGTCTAATTTACACCAAGGGGTCCAAAGTTTTTAGAAGAGATTTTATTTTAGGCAATTTTTAGACTCAGAATTCACACATTCAGATAAAACACAGGGAACACACTGAGAACGAGTTTCTAACCAGTGGCACAAAACCTTCGAAAACACTCCAAGAAATAAAACCGAAGCAATTTCGACTGAATCGACCCCTACTCTAAATTACGGTACGCTTTTATACGCAACAACATAAGCCAAGTCCAGACAACACTTCCACATACCACGAGAAGCAGGCTTACAAACGATTTGACGGACACACGGAATTTGAAAATGGGCATACCTAAAATTATTCACGGCGTCAGTTTACAGGATATGTCGATCAAAGTACACAAAAACACAAAGAATTCACGCGCAAAAACGGATGGGAACGGGAACAAGTACGAAAATAGAAAATGAACGAATGCGAGAAGAATAAAAAGAACAGGAAAAACACAAGAGATACTGTAAAAACTTGTTTTAGCGCAAAAAAATGGCGGGCAATTCAAAAATTACTCAGCGAATTCTACCGAAAATCCAAAACCACCTCCACGAACGGGGAAGCACACAGCGATAAGCGAGACAAATAAACATGCGAACAATAATCCCATCAGCAAAAAGAGCGTATAGTAAACGAAGATAACGTTGATATCCAAAGCATAAGACGCACACGTATTATTAATGCACAACGAAAAAATATCGTAAGTGGGATAATCCATGATGAGATTAGGATACCGGTAAGGCGAATGGAATTAACTTTCACACTGACTGTCAAGGAAAAAATGAATTACGGTACCGTTTTAAAGACGCTTAGCGGAAATTCCACCAGAGTGATAAAATACACACTCAAATCAGATCACCTTTACACTTATCAAAATATTCGGGGAAAAAACAGGAAAAACAAGCGGCTTATTATTTCATCTCTTTGTATAATAAAGATCAACCACAAAATTTGCATAAATTCCTAAATATCCAAATGTCAAGTTATCAGTTTTCTAGGGGAAAAGGAAATACTCAAAAAAAACAATCAATCCAGGATTAGGTAGATAAAAAATAGCGAAGTTGCAAAAGTAGAAATCAAATAAAAATTAACATACTCGAGTTTTACCTATTCCCTGCCAAACCTAAAGTTAAAATGAATGTGAAATCGGTATAACACTTAATAAAAATACAAACGCAAATGATTGGCAACTGGAAAGTTGATAAAGTTCAATCTTTTTAGCTCAAATGCATGTTTAGATTGCATAACTTTTTTAGAAGTTCGAAACTGAACAAAATATCTGAGTGAATCCACTGCCACATGCCGAAACGCAACAGCCACTAACCACCGAAGACACTTATCTCTAGAAAATGACCACTCTCGCTGCTACACCACTCATTCTGCTACCAGAATGTTAATTAGTTAGCCACGGCTTTTTGATCCCATACGCACTGTGCAAAAACCACACCCCGAAAATACCGAACTGCGCCCAATCCACTCAAAAACAAGTACACTTGTCACTGTATGGGTGCTTGTTTCGATGAGATCGGCGGACTGGGCTGTTCTCACAACAAGCCAAGGGAGTAGGCATTTAGACATGAGATCATGCCTGTCGAGTTAGACCCGATTCTTTTAATTACCTCTCATTTTCAACACCAATCATCACCGCACCTCTATAATCAGTGTACTTTTGTAAAATCGCTTGTAATTTAACTTTAGTTTCTCAATTCGGAAATGCAGAAATGCACAGTACATACTAGATCAATAGCCACGGCCCTCACTTCAAAAAATGCAGCGAAAGTTAGTCAAATATCAACCTATGTGTCCTCAGCCATCACTGACCATCCACGCACTACGAAACGTAACTGCAGCGTCACTCTTTTTACTTAGAGAAAATAAGTGAAACTTTGTTATGCAATCTAAACTGCTAGTAAAAATGGAAAAAATACTTTTTTAAATCAACCTGTCACAATTAACATTGTTGCCACCTCACTTGTCTCACTTTCTTTAAAAAAAACTACCTAATTAACTAAAAAATTTCTAAACAAAGAAAAACAACTATTTACATCACAGCGTCAACTTTGTGTCAGATCCTCAATACCTCCAATCCTTTCCTTGGCCAAAAGGACACACATAACACAATGGGGCACCGGAAAAACGGAAATGCACGTTGCCACGTTGCCAACGTAGCGCAGCGACATAGCCGAAAACGTCAACGCCACGTTCGCCCACCGAATCGCCCAAACCCAACGTCGAAGTAGAACTGAAATGTTTAAATTATTGTAAGCTCGGAAGTGTAAACAACCCTCTACATAAATTCATTAGGTGAACTACATATACATTTACGTTTAAAATTTTTGAAATTTTACAATTTTTGGACACCCACTTTTGCTCACACTAGTTCACATTGAAAAACGGGAATTCAATTTATGTTATTTTTGAAAATTGATTACATTACTATGACAGTGAATGTTTATGCATTCTTTTGTAACATTGAGTAACATCAAGTTCAGCACCGATTTTTTTTCATTTTAAATGAGTGCCATATCTCAAATATGTATCCCATAAAAAGTGGCTAAAGCCAACAAAAAGTGGACGCTGCACCTAAACATGTGTATGCTTTTGAATGCACAAAAGTAATATATCATATACCATGCCATTTTCTTATCGAGCTATCAAAAGATGTATATCAAGGGAATGTATACAAATGCTAATAATATAGGCTATCAACACAGCAAACTGCATCACAAGAAACAATTTCACCAAACTTTTGCATGGCAGTGTGAGCTGTGTCAAAGTGCTGCAATCATTAAAGATACAAAAAGCTCACGCTGCCATGCAAAAGTTTGGTGAAATTGTTTCTTGTGATGCAGTTTGCTGTGTTGATAGCCTATATTATTAGCATTTGTATACATTCCCTTGATATACATCTTTTGATAGCTCGATAAGAAAATGGCATGGTATATGATATATTACTTTTGTGCATTCAAAAGCATACACATGTTTAGGTGCAGCGTCCACTTTTTGTTGGCTTTAGCCATTTTTTATGGGATATACTTCTTTTTGAGGGCCACAGGCCCAAATTTTATAAGTTATTGCAAATCAAGCAGATGCCAAATGTGGCACTGAGCAATACAATCTATAGTCAAGAAGAAGCCAAATACTAAGATTCAAAAGATTTTCAACATGGCATTTAGAACCTGAAAGTTATCACTTGACATTTATGACTTGAAATTACCCACTTGACAATAACTTGACATAAACCACTTGACATTTATGACAGAATGGCATCACTTGATATTTATGACTTGACATGAACTGCTTGCCATTTTTTTACCTGATAGTTGTCACTTGACATAAACAACTTGACAGGTATCACCTGAAAATTGTTACTTGACATATTACTTGACATTTGACATGACATTTATCACTTGACATTAAACTTGACATTTCACTTGAAATTCATCACTTGACATTAAACTTGACATTTTACATAACATTTATCACTTGACATTAAGCTTGACATTTAACTTGACATTTGACTTGAAATTTATTACTTGACGTTGCACTTGAACTTTATCACTTGGCATTTGACTTGACATTTCAATTGAAAGTTATCACTTTATATTCACCTTGACATTTATCACTTGACATTTGACTTGAGTTGACTTTAGACTTGACATTTATAACTTGACATTTGACTTGATTTTTGATCACTTGACATTAAACTTTACATTTGACTTGACATTTCTCACTTGAAATTTAACTTGACATTTATCACTTGAAATTTGACTTGACATATGACTTGATATTTGACTTGACATTTGTGAGTTGACATTAAAATTGACATTTCACTTGAAATTTGTCACTTGACATTTGACTTGAAATTTGTCACTTGACATTTCACTTGACATTTCACTTGAAATTTATCACTTGACATTCACACTTGACATCTATCACTTGACATTTATCACTTGACATTTCACTTGAAATCTACCACTTGACATTTATCACTTGATATTTGACTTGATATTTTATCACTTGACATCTATCACTTGACATTTATCACTTGACATTTGGCCTGACATTTATTGCTTGACATTTATCACTTGACATTTGACTTGACATTTATAACTTGACATTTGACTTGACATTAGCCACTAGACATTTATGACCTGATAGTAATCACCATGCAAGGTCACATGCTCAGTATCACAACAAGCAGTAGTTCAGGCATGTCTGCGAATTTTACACAAAATAAGCAAACTTGAATAACTTTTGTAAATCTGTACCAAAATTGCCAAAAATTGGCTCATTTGAAAGCTCTAGTCATGGCGCACATCAACAAATTTTTTTTATTGCCGCATTTGTATTCAAATTTTAAATTTATTGAGGTTTGAAAATTTCAAACAGATACCGTCCCAAAGTGGGCGGAGCGTGTAAAAAAAATTCCCGAAAATAAGAAATGGCATCATATGCTCTTTCATATGAGCCATCAACCATGAAAATCGGTTGTGTTTCAAGGAAGTTATTGCAGTTTGAAGATTGTCGGGAGAACAAGATGAACAACAACAACAACAACAACAACACTGCCTAGAAAAGAAAATGTGTAATAACTTCCTCCCAACTCAACCATTTGATCTGAAAATTTGCATGGGGGTTCTTTCCGACACGGGCTATTCAATGGTATAATGGGTTTTGCCGTAGCTTGTCGCGTTCCGAAGTTATGGCGATTTAAATTTTGCGATTTCCGCATTTTGGTGTGTCTGACCATATTATGGGTGGGTCGCTTGCGCCCTCCCTCGGCAGCGAGGGATGGCGCTGGCGCGCCCACCCGATATCTTAAATAATTGCTTCCTTGCATAGTTCCCCCATAAAAAGTTGTGACGAACAAATAATACCCTGGGGGAATTATTTGAGTAAATACTTGACGCATTTATGTATCAGTCATTGTCACCCGGTATTTTTACAAACAAAGAACATGCCGCTGAAGGATTAAAGGGAATTAAATTATGATCGGGCGCCGACAAGCACTTCAGAGCAGCGCCGCACTCCGCCTCATCGATGCCTACCGTACTCTTTAATCGACCTGTTTGAGGCCCAGCGTAAATACGGTATGTAAAGTACAGAACTACCGTATTTGCTTGAAAAATCCCCCTGGGGGATTATTATTTCGTCAGACATTTTTGAGGGGGAACTATTCGAGGGGGGGGGGGGAATTATTCAAGAGGGGGAATTATTATTTCGTCAAAATTTTCAAGCCTGTTTCTATCAACTCATTTCATGAAATATGGTTAATATGGAAACACACGTTAAAAACAATGATTGTGTTATGTTGGAACATGGTTTATATCATCTACATACTTATATACGGCTATAGACTCCTATAAATAAATACATGGTGGTTTTTGTGGCATTTTTCTACGTCTGCGTACGTTATTACTACTGGGTGTTCAAAAAATTTCTGGCGAAATAATAACCCCCCCCCCTCGAAACACCCCCCCCCAAAATTCTCACCCTGAAAAAATAAACCCTCTGGGGGTATTTCGAGGAAATACGGTATGAATATATATTTATTCAGCATTTATTTACTACATCTCGTTCCACGAATTTCCCCGCCACCTTGAATAATCATTACAAGTAAAATACAAAAAATACAGTAGAAGAATATAAATGTGCAGTAAAACAAAAATGTACGTATTTGTATTCATTATTTTTGACACCTCAACCATGTATAGTAGTCGTTAAAATGAAATTTCTTTGTTGAAATATATACGCCAGCTTAGGTACTTGGGATATAAATAGTCCACAGAACGCACTTTCATTCTAAATCTTTAACATCACTTTCACTATTTTTCAAGCTAAAATTACATAAATCCCATCATTTGTATACTTTGTGCATAACTTTCCACGTAACTCTATTCACAAAACCACGGTAATTTTCTTTAACATAGAGTAGGTACAGTTCTATGTACTATGTTAAAAACAGGACCCTCAAAACACCGTTTCCCAACCCCAAACAAGCAACCCAAATACCAACTCTAACACCCCCTCAGAGCATCAGCGACACAGTTCACAACAGCCTCCAACTGGCGTTTCTCAGTGTCCTTGCCTTGGCTGAACCTCAGCGTGCAGCGGTGCAACGTATTCGACACACCGCTCGCTGATAACACTGATTCACGTTGCTGGGGGGTTGCGGGCCCACTAAGAGGGGTGAGGGTTTTTTTAGGTTGATTGTAGGTTGTGGGTTGGATATATTGTGGTGGCTTGACAGTGTGCACACGGGGATATTTGTGTCTGAATGTTGGCAGCGTGCCAACAGTAAGAATCTTGATGAAAGATTACTAAATAAATGAACATATTTATGTGAGAAATTCGTTGATAAAACTACATTATTATGATTACATTACGTTACTACATTTCAACGACAACGAATTGTTTGGTTATTTGAGCAGACTCGCATGCGTGAGTAATGGTTGGCACAGTGTCAAAAAGGAGTACATCAAAAACTGTGTATCATCGACAATTGAAACTGGATACAAATGCACACGTTACAAATGGACCGCGCCTTCCGAATGGATCAGGCAAATTAGATGAGATCCCAAAATTTGTATTTTATACAAAAAAATTTCATCGCCTACCCCCACCAAAATCGCGACAAAGTAAACACACCCGCTGATATCAGAGTGGCACGCGGCCCCGGTGCCAGCCACAAAAACGTCTTGGCAATGGGCCAATAAATCAGAACCACAATGAATCGACCCTTCGCTGTGCAGAAGCGTGGGGAATGCCACACTGGAGGTGTTCGGCAGGCGCGCAGAGTTTTCGAAATGGATTTCCACACTTTTGGGTCCGATAGTGTCCTTTTGAGTGAGATGTGGTTTGTTTGTTGATGGGAAAATGTGGGTATATAAAAAAACCTTTGTTTATCGTATATACTCGAATAAGTCCCCTACCCAGGGGTCACGAATGGGGGGGGGGGGTTGGGTGTGGTGGTTCTCCCCCCAAACCGCCCAGCTATCTATCTATCCCGGAGGCAAATTTTGGGCTACTACCCCGTAAACCGCCCCCGAATCGCTCAGCTATCTACCTAGGTATCTGGAGCGATTTTTGCTAAACAATACCTCAATTTTCGCTCCAAATCGCTATTTTTCATACCTTTTTATAGATTTTCACCTCCAAAATACTAGTTTTTGTTCCTATTTACCTATTTTCAGCTATTTTTAGCACTATATGCTATCTTGTATACCCATTTTGTGCTATTTTACACCTACTTTTAGCGATTTTTTCTCCCTTTTCTTCCTTCTACACCCTGAACAAGCCTATATATCGAACTACCACAACACCCCCTCAAAATTTTTTTTTCCCAGCTATCTATCTAACCCGAAGGCCGCTCAGCTATCTAGCCAACCACTCGGAGGGTTAAAATTCAAGATACCCCTGCCCCTACCCGTCGAAAAACTCCCCCATCTTAGCTGACTGATTAAAAATAACTCAAAAATGACTCAATTGACTCAATTTACTCAATATTGACGAAAATTAATATTAATAACAAAAAATTAACACCTGCTCCGAATAACACCCCAGTCAAAAAGTCTGACCGAAAAATAACTTCCGTGGGGACTTATTCGAGTATATACGGTAATTCAATGTGCACCTTCAATAAATTCTCGAAATATTGGCGCTTTTCCCTCGCCAAGTCAATGGAATCCTGGGTCAGACAATCTCTCAGAGCAAAATCGGCTGCGGCGCCCAAAGCGACGATCATCGGCGTGTTTTCAGATCTGAAAAGATCAACGAACAATAACTGCATCCAGGATTGGCACAGTGCCAAAAAGTTAATGGAACCCTGAGCGCAGGCCGTACTCTTGTCCGCCGCCGAGAAACACTGGAAAAACTGGAGTTCCAGCAATATCAGCAATAGTGCCATTCAGATTTCGCGCACATAATGCACCAATTCGCGGACCATAAAACTGAAAGACAAGGTATTTTTTAAATAGAAAATTTGGAAATACTTTCTTTAAAACAGAGATGTACAAATTTCACCTTGTGCCCGGTCAAAGTGATGTAATCAGCATCATATCCCCGTATGTCGATCTTTCCCGCAGCTTGTGCCGCGTCCGTATGCAGGTAAATTTTATTAGATGACCGATTTTTGTTCAGTTCATGTACCAAGTCGGATATTCGCTGGATTGGCTGAGTATAAAATAAGAAATTGATCATGATAAAAATAAAAATTGCAATTTTGCACATGCAAATGATTATGTGGAACTAGGTACATTGGAATTTATTATGGTAGCTTTTTCACTTTCATGTCTGACGGTCATAAAACCGGCATCGACAAAAAACGCAATTTTCAGCTAAAATTGTATGTAAGGGGCTCAATCCCGGTCAAAAACACACAAATATCAACAAAAGACAAAACATCAGAACTGAGATGAAACATTCTGAGAAACAGCCCATCCCATAGCAAATTCCACCCAAGTGCCACTCCCAAACCCTTTAATATATATGTCAACTGTCATGTATTGTAAAAAGACATGTAAAATGTCAAATATCATAGTGTCAAAAGTCATGTAAAATGTCCGGTAAAATGGCAAACAAGGTCCGGAAGTTCCCCAAAACGATGAAAACCACACGCGCACGCACCTGCAACACACCAGTCTCGTTGTTCGCAGCCATGACACTCACCAAACAGGTGTTCGGGCGCACACTGTCAGCTACCTGTGCGGATGTGACCGCACCCCCATCGCTGCATTCCGGCCGCACGAAGGTCACCTCTGCTCGGAGGGCACGCTTTGCTGGTTAGAGGGGGTGTTTGAATAAGCCCCCCACCCCACAAACAGCCCGTTTGAATAGACCCCAGACTGATAGAGTTGGTACGACTGTTTCTATCAGAGGTTCGTGAAGTGAGTGAAGTCACTACATCATATTTTTTTAGGTACACATTTAGTTAGATCAGCATCATTTGGTATTATTCAGACCCTAATCCAAATATCAAAGTGGAAAACTGGGCAGAGTGCCAAAAATACAATACAAAAGCTAACCACAGACTCCCTTCTGCTCAAGGTGTTTCAAGGGCAAATAAACAGAGTCGTGTTCAATGGCAGTCGACACGACATGCGGCAGACCCTCATTCAACTTTCCATAGTTCTCGATGGCCGAATGCAGCACTTGGACGCAATTACGCAACTTGTCAGGTGGCGACAAGTGTCTCAAGTGGGATGAAAGTGGAAAAGTAGAAATACAGCTACAATCTTCATGCCACTTTTAGCTCGTGTTGTCACTTGACAAGATGTGAAATTGGCTCCTGGTGGTTGGCTTCCGTACCGCCAGAGGTGAAGATCACATCTGAAAAGTGAACAGAAATAAAATACCATGCAAAAATGTGCATGACGGAAACTAAGTCTGACAAAAAGCACCCCCAGGGATTATTCGAGAATATACGATAAACAAGTTCTTATTATCCAGCACACAAACCATGCAGAACTCGAAAAATGGCCACAAAGACAATCTTCCACGGCTGCCGAAATATCTTTACACATTTTCCAAACGAACCAGTGGAACGCATTCCCACCAATCGGGCGACTTTCTCCCTCCCCTCCCTCACTGCGACCTGGTACCAAATTCAATTAACCCGACATGTTTCCTGGACCGACTCGATTAAGACAGAAAAGCACTGAAAGTTACCAGGGGTAGCGATGTAAACACGCCATGGCGCTGGCACTAGCGCCAAAGAAAGAAACGCCATGGCGCTTGGCGCTAGTTTGCTGTGGCGCTATGTCCATGAAAAGCGCCATGGTGCTTTTGGCGCTACTTTTTCGTGGCGCCAAAGCAAAAAGCACCATCCGGCGCTTGGGGTTGGGGTCGAAAAAGCGCAATGGAAATAGTCTTGGCGCTTTTTACAGCACCAGCCAGGAGGCAGTCCCAGACCCTGTGAAGTAAAGTGTCTAATGTCATGTAAAACGCCAATCAAATCAAAAAAGAAAAGATTTTATTACTGAACTTTGCATGGCAATTGACACTCTACGCATGTCATGACAATTGGCACTTTGCATTCCATTTTACAGAGTCTGTGATTGGAACCAGGGCAAGATCGGGTTGCCCAAAACAACCCCCTTCAGTCCAATTGAATTTGGTCCCTGGGCGGCTCGTCCCAAAGCATGCGAACTGCTGGGGTTGGCCCAAAGTTGCGTAAGGGCGTTTGCGCACGCGGCTGCCACATCCGGATGCACGGGGGTTGTGGCGTTGTGGTCCAGGTAAATTGGGTCCATGGCGATTCGTCACACACTGTGACGAAATTGGTGTTGTTGCATTTGCGTACTAAGGGGGTTTGCATTAGTCTGGGGGTGGAATGCAAGCGGGAGGTATTTGTGAGTGATAACGATAATGGAGTTTATGAATGCAAGCATTTTTATATAAACAACGTTTCACTTGTGTTATTTTCTTCATTTGTCCGCACCACCACAATGAACATTAAAGCCCACAAAATATATCGAGTGAATCGGATACTGTACACATAATGCTACCATGTCGTGATGAATAACGTCAAATCAATGATAAATGTTGATGATAAATATCATAATCGCCCGTGAAAGCGATTCATCCCGAAAGAAAATAAATATTTACAATAATTAAAATAAATATTTATAATTCTCGTTGAATACGGTAGATTTAAGTGCAAAGTTTACTCCGCTCTACCCAAATTTATTATTATTATTATTAAGTGCAAAGTGTCCGCTAAATACAGAAAATAAACTGTCCCAGTAAATTTGGAATACACCATACTTATGCATGAAATTACATAAAAAATGCGTCGTTTGTGTGCATAGCACTAAAGTCACTAGCAAATACCTAGATAACCAATGAATAAACTGAATATTTGAAATGCCTATTAAATATTTATGAGCACTTGTACCTATTTTTATGACAACTCACAGAATTATGGAGCCAGAGTTAACTCTGCGGAATAAAATGCTTTTAATCTTAACTTATGTCGCGTTTTGGAAGCAGCGCAATTATTTGAATAACGACCACCAAATTCGAATTTTTGAATTCACAAATGTAAATAAAGGAATATACCGTATTACCTCGAAATACCCCCCAGGGGGTTTAGTTTTTCGCCAGCAAATTTTCGGGGGGGGGGGGGTAATTCGAGGGCGGGTTATTATTTCCTAAAAATTAAGCTAAAATTGTATTCATATAGTAAGCAAACGCCTTTATCGTGTAATCGAAAGACATAATTTGCAACAAAAAAACTTAATGAACAAATATGAATAGTTACTTAACAAGTGGAATGCAACAGCCAAAGGAATCACAGTAATACTGAAGCGCAAATTACCGTATGTCTCCGAGTATAATCCCCCCCCCGAGCATAGTGCCCGGGCATTATACAGTGCAAAAAGTTCCATGCATAGTGCCCGGGCACTATGCAATAAACAAAAAATATTTGGCAAAGGAAGCGGATTACCTAAGCCACTCATGCGAATTTTCTCTTGCTGGCTCCTGTTGCATATAACGATGAAATAATCAAAAAGTGGTGCGTTGCGGCGCACGTCTGGTGCGCGCGTCTGTCTCGGTCGGTCTCTGTTTTGATCCTTAATTACTTATATTTGATACTTGATGCGTCATTGGGTGAATTGCACAGTGCCCGGGCACTATGCACAGCACCTGGAAAGTGTTTGGAAAAAGCCCCCAATATTGTATAGTGCCCCGGGAATTATACTCGGAGAAATACGGTACAAATGGCAGAACAAAAACATCATACATCCACATTTCCTCGAATGACTTTTAAATGTTTGATAACTTTGTTATCAAAATAAATATGTTTGTTTTTTAATGTGATTCTAGCGCTTTCACTTGCATTGAGAAAAAAATTTTCCGCCATATTCAGAAATTATAACGAAATGGTAGCACTAGCACACAGTTAAAACAGATGGCTCTAATCCTTAACATTTCAGTGGCAAAAATATGTTAATTTCCACGTTAATTCCATCTTTTCCGAATTTTCACGCAAGGTGGTGTTATTCATGGAAGCATGGTAGCCTGATTTCAGGCTTTGAAAATATAAAATCTTATTTCACCAGCCGAATGAAAATGTAATGTACAATAAATATCTGAAATGACTAAAACATTACATACACCGTATCCTAAATTTATGCCGACGAGGCATTTTATGAAAATGCATGTATATCGTAGCTGCACAATTTACAATCACCGATAAGCACAGTTTGCGATTTCTGGACGTTTTCGGTAAACTCTGAGTAAAATCGATCTCAAACCACCAACCTAACCACAACCACCAAAAATAAATTATACCAAAATAGCCTTAGGCACCACACGCTGGATGTCAACCGAATTAATGTCAACTAAATTTTAGTGAATTATGTGATTAAACTTTTCCATCTGATAGAACACAGGTAATCATTTACATCATGACACTAAATTTTGATTGTTTCTGTTAAGTGTATTTCTTTTAAACTTTGTTCGTGTTCGTTAGTTGACATTGACACGGATTTAGTTGACACTAATTTGCCATGTCAACTGGGATACGTTGGCCCCTTAATCAACTCTCCCCACCCCCCTTGACCCTAATCAATCCATGCATAATGTCGAACGAGTTCCCATCGGGCTGCAAGCTGAGCAGTTTGCCCGTGGTGGCGAGTCTGACCTGTAGGAAGCCGTTGCTGTCCAAGCCGCGCACCACCGCCCGCTCGCCGCCCAGCGACTCCAAGCGAACCTCCGCCCGGCTGTGAGGGGCCCCTTACGCTTAAGCTATCAGTGTGATTGAAGAAATGTGTCCTAAAAAAACTATTGTTAAGGGCATTGCAGTCGCAGCATGCCAGCCCCTTATAGTGACTAGTGCCTCTGTGGTCTAGCAGTTCGTATTCAATACGATAGCTGCGGGTTCGATTCCCGCTTGAGGCAAGTGCAATTTTGCATTCTTTCTCTATCGCCACGCACCTGTGCAGCCAGTAGTGGTAGTACATGGGCCAGATTTGCTCCATGCCGCTGCGCTCCACCTGCCGCAGCAGCGAGTCCAACTCTACCAGCGTCCAGCCCACCACCTGAGAAACACGCAAAAAATCATGCATACGTCGCGCACAAGCGCACACACAGGGGTCCAGTCGAAGACCCTGTAAAAGTCATGTCAAAAACCTTGTAAAATGTCATGCAAAGTGTAAAAAGTCATGTGAAATGCTCTGGAAAATGGTTAAGGCATTTTAGATGATTTTTCACAATTTACAAGGTCTTTTACAGAGTCTGGGGCTGACACCAGGCAAGATTTTTCACTGGTCCAGATATTTACCCTCAACAACTCTACCCCATCCCTCCCTCGCCCAACCTGTTCCACAGCGATGGGCTCGGCGCGGTCGGCCACGAGCTCGTTGAGGCACAGCGTGGGCGGCCGATTGGCCACGTTCAAGCCGACGCCGATGGCGAAGTGGACCAGGCCCCTGGCGCCGTCCCAGGTCGCCTTGCACAGCACGCCGCCCAGTTTGTGCGTGCGACCGTAGTATATGTCGTTGGGCCACTTGATGCGCAGGGGGATGTCCTGCGGTGAGGGGGTTTGAATGTGTTGCGTGCGATGGGGGGGGGGGGGGTAACGATCCCTCTGGGCAACGAGTACTGTGTTTCCTCGAAATACCCGCACCCACAAAATCAGCACTCTGAGAAAATACCCCCTCGCAATACCCCAAACAAAATGAGTGTAAAGAGAATGTATTTTATTGCCAAAAACTGCAGTTTGCGATCCGAGCAACGCAGAACACACGTTAAAAACAATGACTGTGTTACGTTAGAACACACTTTATATGTACCATCTACATACTCATAAATCTAAGTCTATAGACGCTCATACATGACGGTAATCGTTGGGTACGAACTGAGCCTGTGCCTCTGTGCATGTTTACCCGATGTGCATGTCAGGGGTATTCTCGATTTTGACCCTCCTAGATAGAGGGTTGGATAGATAGCTAATCGCTCCTCTGGAGCGGAGCATCCTCTGGAGGGATACGACGGCTGGAAAACAATTGGGGGGGGGGGTTCGCGGGGGTTCAATATATAGGCTTTTTCAAGATGTAGAATAAAGGTAGAAAAATCGCTAAAAGTAGGTGAAAAATTACTAAAAATGGGTAAATAAGCACATATACTACAAAAATAGCTGAAAATAGACAATAAATCACAACTAGTGATTTTGAAGGTGAAAATCTATAAAAAGGTATGAAAACAGCGATTTTGAGCGAAAATTATGGTCTACATGCGCACCGGGTTTACATGCACAGAAAACTTCAGTCGTACGATCTCACCGCGTACTGCGGCCGTTCACACACGGCGCGCACTACAGCCAGCGCGGCGAGGTGCTGCAGCAGGGGGGCGCTGGCGGCCAGGCGGCCGTTCGTCGGCACAGACAGACACAAGGTGAACATGGCGCAGCCCACAGGTGACAGCCACTCGTTGCCGCCGCGGCCTGGGGTGACGTGAAAGTATACATCTCTACCGTAAATTCGCGATTACCGTATTTCTTCGAAATACCCCCAGGGTTTTTTTTCAGAGTGGACATTATGAAAGGGGGAGTATTTCGTGTGGGGCTTGTTCAGGGGGGGCGGGGTATTATTTAGTCAGAAATTGTCGTGAAATCCATCGTAAGGAACACGCTTTTACATACATAAAACCGGTAATAAACGTGACTAAATAGGATAAATTCGTACATGCAACGTGAATAATGTATGTGTAGCTACTATGCAAACTGGCAGCAATAAATACATAATGTACATTGCATACATGATGTACATCATTCCAGACGGGGGTATTTCGAGGGGGTGGGTTTATTCGAGGGGTGGAATTTCGAGGAAATACGGTAGTTTTCCACCCTTCAATAGTTACCCAGTCAGCAGAGTGGGGTGAAAAAAATTCTCCCATTGTACGCCTACCCCCAATTGTGATGGGCGGGATTCCACCAGTAAAAAAGTGGGAAATTCCGCATATAATAATCGGCGGACCGCAAAGTATGCGCGGAACCCTACCATACTTTTATGAATATAAAGTTTTATGATAAATTTCGTAACTAATTATTCCATAGTAAAAACGAAATATTATGATTAAAAACTGTAAAATTTTGGTTCATTATTCTGATGGGTTATGGTAAGTTTCCATACTAACCGTGATGTCCGCCGAGTAGTATACCAAATGACAATAACATTTGAAGGAAAACTTAAAAATGATAAAATTGAAAGTGTCAGGAAAGCTGAAAAGACATAAAAATTTATCTTCAAACTTTCCCCCACCCTTCATACATACTATAGTTCTTAAACACGTTTTCGTTATGTACCTTTTATTACCTTTTAACCTTTATTACCCTTTAAATTTCAACTATATGCGCTACGTTTAGCTGTCACTTTTCACCTACCTTTCAAATAGTTTTCGTATTTGTCAATTAACAAAAGACCCATAATTTCTCGCAGACACGTGCGAGGTGCTAACCCTTGCCACTAGTCTGCACGCCGGCCACGATGACCAACTTCTCCGCCTTGGGCGCCAGCTTGGCGTGTCTCAACAACCTGTCCAACACGTCCATGGTGCTGGTGGCCACCGGCACGAAGACTACACCCTCGTTCCAACGGCCGGAAAGTGACCGCACGCTGGCGAAAAACGTGGCAAAGTCGAATGGCGCTGTGGAGGCGATTTCGGCAGGCACGCAGCCGTATACAAGCGGCAGAGCGCCTGCAGATTGCGAACGTTCGGTGCAGGGACGTATCCAGGATTTTTGAGCGGGGGGGCTGCTTGTTTACGGAGGCCGACGAGGGGGGGGGGGCTCAGCCCCCCCTAAAGTTTTAGCTACATAGTGGCGGAATAGCGCCATTAGTAGGCGCCACGCCATGGAGTGCTGTATATGTATGTAAATATACATACAAAACAGCAAAAAGCACAAAATTGAGTGTATTTATAATGATTTGCAGCCACATGGAGCAAATCTGATGTTATAACCTTATGTCTGGTGAAGAATGCGCGCTCGCGCGCAAAATTTTTTACGCTGACGTTGAAAAAGTCGCATTTTCCGGTCACTTTCTGGTCTCACCCCGGGAGGGGGGGGGGGGGGCTGCAGCCCCCCCCCCGCCCCCCCCCCCCTGGATACGACCCTGGTTCGGTGTGTGCTTGAAAAGGTTTCTTTTTTGAAAACATTGCTGTGTAAGCGGCGTGAAGAAAACCTCAATCCATCTTTGTGCCCTTTACTAAACCCGTATGCGTGACTAGTGTGTGTTAGTGTTATCGATAGAAAAATACCCCCCCCCCCCTAATCACTCGTGAACTCCTTGGTTAAAAAGTCTGACGAGAAAAAACTCCCAGTAGATGTTTTCGAGAAAATAGGACCATACAGCGCAACCCAGGGCCAATATCTCACCCAGTTGAATGTATTTAAAAGTTCAAATTCCCAGTAAAAATGAAAGAAAATACCAGCAGTCATTACACTTACCATTTTGCTCGAAAAATCGCCATAGAGAATTATTATTTCGTCAGACATTTTAAGGGAGGGACTAATCGAGGGGGAATTATGTAAGGGGATGAATTATTATTTCGTCAAAATTTTAAAGAAAATTTCTATCAAGTCATTTCATAAAATATGCTTTATTCACAAAATAAAATGACATTTTTGTTCAAATCGGACGAAAAAACGTGATTTATTAAGGGGGGGGGGTGTTCCCATGGGTGAACTTTCGAGGGCGGAATATAATAATTCAAGCAAATACGGTATATAAGATTTTCCCAAAGTGCCAGACTATCCACAACGAAACCACCCCAATCCACCCACCACTAGGATGGATCGACTCCCTCAGTCCGGTCGCGTCCCTGGACCACAGCACCAAGCCGCCCTCGTCGATCTTGGCGTCGCACCTGGCGCCGGCGGCGCGCATCCCCGCGTCCAGGCGACCCAGTAAACGCAGCCAGTCGGGTTCTAGATCCTGGGGGGGGGGGGAATGTCGAGTAAATAAGCCTCTTTTAGTTATTCAGACTATGACATAGACTAGACTATTGACATGTAAGCTACTTTTGAACACTTTAAGCCGTGTTTTGTCTTCTGTTGAATCGTGGTTGAATCATAAATTAAGATTTAACGTTTAGCAGAAACTGCAGTTACTGTGCTCGGAGATAAAAATAACGTATTTACTATTTCCCGAGTTTATTATTTTTCGAGATACCCCGAGACTATTTTGAGGGGAGAGATTCGTGGGGGAGAATTTTTCAAGAGGGGATTATTTATCGACTCATTTCAAGGAATATGCATTATAAAAAAAACATAATATCACATTTTTGACCAATGGACACAAAAAACTAAATTTGATTTTAAAAACAAAAGCCACAGCCACCTGTCTAGCCACAAAGTACGCCGGGGTCGGGTTAGGTCGGCACTGTGCCAAGTGGGCGGAGCCAACAGCCTCCAACGGCAGCACGTTGACTCCGAGTCTGGAGAGCGCAGAGTGCAGCACGGAGCCGCCGACGCTGCCCGAGCTGCACGGAGATGATTTGGTGTCGTCCACTGCGCTTCTGCGAATGGTTTGGGAATTGATTTTGTTGGGTTCGTTTACGAATATTTTAGTGATTAGAAAGTGTCCTTATTTGAAAGCGTTTTTACGGCCGCCACAAAATTCACCTGTAACGTAGGGATGGGAAAAAACGTTGTTTTTTAAACGGCCTGGTTTTTTAAAAAACCTTTGAAAAAAATACCCGGCCATCCCTTTCCCTAGTGTAACGCCGGGATTCAGGAAACCAGAAAGTGCCGCCATATTTATCCTACCTAAATACATACAAGATCAAAAATCCCTCTAAAAACGCACCCGGCACCAATAAACTGGTCCATGCTAGCATCGGTGAAGAGAGCCTGGGCCCTGGTAACAGCCCCACTTTCAACCCCACTCCGAGCCGCGTCGCCCCGCCCACCCACGTTGCTCATGTAGAGCAGGAGCGGCGCCCGCTTGCCGTCCCGCTGCGCGACCACCGTGCAATGTTGGCCCGATGCCAAGTCTCGCGAGGTTAACGTTTCGTGCACCTGGAAGGGGGGGGGGGGGGTTGGGGTGGAATGATTTTTTCGCGGCCCTGCAGGCTGCAGCTGACGTGCAAATGGTTGTGCACGTGCGAATGAACAGTCTGTGGTATGCTCGCATTCAGTTGCAACTAGGGACCAAGGCTCATTCCGAATGTATACCCGCCCCGAATGTATACCCGCACCGAATGGAAGCATACCCGCTCCGAAGGTAAGTCCGGCCCGAAGGTAACTGATGCTACCTTCGGGCCGGG
>OZ038453.1:11272264-11417264 GCA_964036195.1 Sphaerolaimus hirsutus | reverse complement strand
AGCGCCAAAAGCGCCATGGCGCTTTTTGCTTTGGCGCTAGCGCCAGGCGCCAGCGCCATGGCGCTTTTACATCACTACTCATGGGGTATTTCGAAGTAATACGGTATTTGTGGGGGTTGTAAAGTATGATCCATTTCATGTAAAGAACAAAAAACAGTTCTGTACCAGTAGTATTTCATGATGATTAAATTAGTTTCCTGGGTCAGTATCAGCCAGAGATAATTCTCCAGCCTGTAGAGCCTCAAGTAACCCAGCAAGAGACTCAAATGCCTTAGCTTCAATTGGGAACAGAAGAAAACACAAAATGAGCCCTTGGTAGAGTGATTTTATGAAGAGAACAAAGAAAGAAAACAAAAGCAGTATGATGTTTTGGGAGATTAGCGGTTTTGGTTTGGTCAGCTGCATAGTGCATTCATCTCCAACAATGAGCGACATCTGCAATGCTATGTATGTCACATTTTCCACTGGCAGAAAAGCGTTCAATGTTCTCGATTGGGAAAGGTAGGGTGAAGTGTTAGGCTTATGGTTACTATGTCTATTCTAATATGAAAGTGTTCTATTTTTGTCAACTTTTTACCTGCCATTCAATTGGTGGTTGCCATTCTATTTTTTCACCAATATTTTTCACACAGTTTTAATTTGACATGTATTTTTATGAAACATGAGCTATAGCTGCCATTCTATTGGAGGTGCCATTCTATTGGAAGCTGCCATTCTATTGGAGGCTGCCGTTCTATTTTTTTCATGGGTGGTAAAAAGGACCAAGGCTCATTCCGAATGTATACCCGCCCCGAATGTATACCCGCACCGAATGGAAGCATACCCGCTCCGAAGGTAAGCCCGGCCCGAAGGTATCTGATGCTACCTTCGGGCCGGGCTTACCTTCGGAGCGGGTATACATTCGGACCGGGTATTCATTCGGGCCGGGTTGGAGATTAGTGGGGGGGGGGGGGGGCACGACTGGCGGCGCATGTGCACCCGTCGTCGCGGTGCGGCAAACACAAAGGGCAAATAACAATACAAATGAGGCCCAACAATGCATGGCTCTTTATATTTTGCCGCCAAGACCGCAACCGATGTTTGATGTTTGATGAGTGACCCCCCCCCCCCGGTTCGGCATGCGATTCGGTGTCTTTTCGAGCAACATTTGTGCAACATGATCTGCCGACATTTAATCGAACAGAAAACGACATCTTGGAAAACGATCTGCCGACATTTTAGGGTATCTTTACTCCTCATTTCGGGTATAATTTTAATCTGCTAGTTTTCAACGTATTCGTGAAAACGACATGAAACTAGCAGCTGAAATAAAAACCCGAAATTGAAATCTGGTACAAAATTTCAATTTTGGGTTTCAATTTCAACTGCTAGTTCCATGTTGTTTTCACAAAAATGTTGAAAACTAGCAGTAGAACATGATACCCGAAATTGAATTTCAACTCATTTCGGGTATCATTTTGTATTGTTATTTGCCCTTTGTGTTTGCCGCACCGCGCCGATGGGTGCACACGCGCCGCCAGTCGTGCCCCCCCCGCTTATCTCCAACCCGGCCCGAATGAATACCCGCTCCGAATGTATACCCGCTCCGAAGGTAAGCCCGGCCCGAAGGTAGCATCAGTTACCTTCGGGCCGGGCCCTTCGGAGCGGGTATGCTTCCATTCGGGGCGGGTATACATTCGGGGCGGGTTTACATTCGGAGAGGCACAGGCTCGCAACTAGGGATGGGAAATACCGTTTAATAAAACTAAAACATTCTTTGACAAAAAAAAATTTTTTTTGACGGGTCGTTAAAAAACCGTTTTTCATCCCTAGTCGCAACCATTGGCTATTCGATGAATTTCTGAATACTAATTGGTCAATCAGGGACCGATAAAATTTTCAGCCAAAATACCTGTCCATGGCTCAATTTCTTTGAAACTTTCTTCAAAAACACCTCCATCTCGTTTCCCAAAGACGCTGAAGTGGCGGCCATCTTGAGTAGCTGGTTGCGTTTTCGTTTCGACCTGCAACCAAATATTTTTTGTTTTTTTATACTTTTTTGAAGGGCCCCAATGGAGGGGGGGGAATCCCTGAATTGACGACTAAATCTACCTGATTAACTACGTTCGATACCTGCACAGCTATCTATGATATATTTTCAAAGTGAAAATCCCCCTAATTTGGCCAGATTCATTCTTTGGAAACGATGATTTTATGGATTGATCAAGTGTGATTTTAATTTTAAAATCAAATTTTAATCAAATTTTAAAATTTTCGGTTCCGGTTCTCGGTTCCGGTTCGGTTCTCAAGCTCTGTTCCAAATTAGTGCTCGGTTCTCGGTTCGGTTCGGTTTCCCAACCCTAATGCGTACCCGTCTATTTATGACATCCTCAATTATCCACATTTGCAACAACAACATACACCCCCCCCCCACCCACTTAGTATCCGTCAATCCCTGCAGCAATTTATTCTGGCACAAAAACAACATGGCGCCAGAGTTCCTATAATATTTGTGCAGCGAGCCCCAAGCGGCCTCGTCTAACAGCTCGGTGCCGAGCAGCAGGACGCACGCGCAGTTGGGGTGCCACGCGGCGGTGCGCAGAGACTCCAGCGATATTCGGTAGATCTAGGGGGGGGGGTGATTGAATTTGATTTTTTGGTGATTAGAGATTGGGATTGGATGGAAAATGTCAAACTCCGCCTATTTGCATATGCAAATCTTGTGAATTTGACACAACTAGGCTTCAAAAAACCCACAAGTAGGGTTCAGTTGGGATCCCGTATCCCGAAAAATTCTGGGATTGTGAGGTCCCAATCGCGATACCGAAAGCTCAATCCCGATCCCGAAATCTCAAAAAACCAATCCCGATCGTGAAATCTCAAAAAACAAAAATGAGCCCGACGCGAATCCCGAAAAGTCGATCCAAGTTTGTTACCCTACCCAGAACTGCGCAGTGAAGAGTTTTCAGGCGGTGAGTTACATCCATGTGCACATGAATTTATCGATCCTAATCTCGACTATTACCCAGCTACGATCATGCACATCTGCTTTTGCACATGCAAATCCACAACCCCTTCTCAGCACCCAACAAAACTCACCGTATAATGATATGGTACCAGCACATCCATCAGGGCTCTTCTAACCGAGCTAAACACCTCCCCACCCTCCTGCACATAAACGAGTACATCGGCGGGCTTTTGCGGCGGCGCGCCTAAACTCCGCCCACTGAGGGGACACGTGCGCGGCTGACTGGTCGAGGCGCGTCGCCGGCTGAATGTGCGTCGCAGCGGCGTTACGTCAGAGTCTTCTGTGATGGGGGGTAGCGGGGGTCTTTGAGGGGAGGGGGTGGGGGGTCAATTGGGGGGTCCAACCCCTCAGCCCCCAAATTGACATAAAATATACTCCAGGCAAACGTACGAAGCAAGCGCGTTGGCGAGGTGCCAAAGCCGCGGCTGGACAGGCTGCGCACCGCGGGCGACACGCTGCGCCACGGCCACCGGTTGCGCAAACTACCTGTGCAGATTAAAACACAGATACACGTTACTATACTAGTGCATTTGCACATGCAAAACAAGCTGTGTAGCTAATTGTACAAGTAAATAAATACATACTCTGCCTTTACTGAAATGGTCGAAGTTGCGACAGGTAGGCAAAGCGACGACTATCATTTTTACGTTTACACACATAGGTATATTCTTTCTTGGGTACAAAATCGAAAAAATACTAGCCTTTACGTTTTCCCTAAGTAAAAATACTGGTTTTTACGTTTACTCATCTTTTACGCAGTGTAAAGTAAAAAAATTATTTTACGTTTTCTATACTCAGGGGTAAATGAAAATACAATACTGTGCAAATGCACTAGTATACCTAGTAACGTTTACGTACTTTAAAAAAGTTCAGAACATTTAACAACTCCAATATTCACACTTTTCCGCGCAACACAGATCTATCACATTCACATTAATCAACTTTCAAAATAAGCAACCTCTGGTCGGCGTACTATCCACAAAGTTTTGAGTTGGCGTACTATTCGAACTGCACTCAGCACCGGGATCGACGGCCATTTTATTATCGTGGGTCAGCGACGTTTCCGACCACAGAGAATAGTTTGACGACTCGGAAATGCGCCCTGAAAAGTGTCATTGTTTGGCTCACTGCCAAGTTTGAGTTTAAGTATCCGAGAAGAGAACCACTCACCGATAGAATTTGCGTCGCCGGCGGTGTGCCGCACGCGGCTCGACTGCACATCAGCGGCGCTTGTTGAAGCTACATCGGGCCGACTTTGCTGCCCGTCTGTAGGTAAAAAGGTGAAACGTTGAAAAACGTTCGAGAAAAACAAATGCGTGAACGTTTGGGAACGTAAATTTGCAGACACGGAGTATTTGCAACATAGAATCGTTAGTGTCGTTATTAGTGCAATAATTGCACAGATACGATTCTGCACACTCACTTTTGCAAATGCGAACACGCGCACACAAAAACAACCAAACGTACCCTTATTCAGCCAGCTACAATTAACAATCTGCCTTGCAACGGCGCCCACCCGATCCCGTTCACTAGCATCAGCAGTTGACATGGGCTCCGCACCGCCAGCGGCGCGCCATTCATCGATTGGCGGCAGACTGGCGCCGAAATGGTGTTGCGTAGCTACGGATGCCTGATTTTGGCTGGGTGATGTGAACGATGTTGCCCTTGTCCCTTCCCACTGCGTCGACTGGTCGCTGTGACGTTTTTCACAACGTTTGACGTATTTATGACGTTTAAATGCAACTACGTAAATAGTGTAACGTTTAATGTAACGTACCAGCGCGTGGGTGGTCCGACTGTACTAGTGTCCGTTTCAATGTGATCCGTTTGCAGCGCGCAAGAAACACGAGTCCTTTCTGATTGAGCAGTATTCACATCTGACGTGATTTGGGTATCGCCGCTCCTCCGCGTGCTGGCAGGCAGCCAATCTGCGATTGAATTTTTTAAATAAAAATTGCAATTTATCAAAAATAGACTACAGTGTAATAATTTACAAAAATAACTTTCTGTTTTCAAACAACTCAACCTGAATAAAAAAGAAACGCGGATTTGAAAGAAGTAGAAGTGACCGCACACTTTACAATAAAATCTCCAATACAACATCCGAATAAAAACCAAACATTTTAAGTCTATCGTGACAAAACATCACTAAAAAGTCCAATTTTTCAACACCACCCAATGATGGGACATCAGTGGTCACAAATAACATCATTCCAGACTACCGAAAAAGTTGTCTGGTTTCTGAATGAATGAATGAATATTCATTGGGGTTCAAAAAACTGCGACGTGCCATTCATTATGCCAGATTGAAACCTAACAATTATGGGTTCTAACACATTGATTTGCTAACCTACGCAGAACTTTATAATGGTACGGTTTGTAGATCTTTATAGACTTTTCTTTTTGTATTCAGGTTTAGTTGTTTAACAGAACAGCACACATTGCAAAGTAACCATATTCTGAAAAAAATATACACTTAATAAATCATGACCCAGATAATATAGTGTAGCGAAAACGCATTCTTTGCAAAAAGAAAAATATAAAAGCATGGGTTCTCACTTCACAATTTACAGAGTTGGTAGATAGTAGAAATCAGTGTAAAGTGCCCAATCCGTGGATTACAACAGCAGTAAGAAAAGTAACACCAAAACGACCATGATTCGAAGTGGCAGCGCTGAGCACGGGGGGAACCCCCTTACTGGCCATGATGTCATCCAAGCACAGCTGCTCCAGCGCACTCAGGGGGGTCCTGGGGGTACCTCTGGTTTGGGGGGTCGCACTTGGCACCCCGCCAACTTGACGGACCGGCGGGGGTCGCAGGGGGTCGCGCAGCAGCTCCGCAGCCGATGTGGAGTCCACGTGGCAAGCTGATTGTGATTTGGTTGTTAGGAAAGTTATTTGCAGCACGGCATAACCAGGTAATTGTTTAACTGCAATGACTTACCGCAATTCACGAATAAGACCCCGAGGGAGTTATTTTTTCGTCAGAGGTTACGAGGAGGGAGTAATTCAAGGGGGGATCTCAGGGGGGTCAAAAACCCTTTGCACGCAGATGTGCAGACGTGTGAAAACGCAAATGTGCAGAATAAACACCCCCCCCCCCCCACGAACTCTCAATGGCGTGCACAATGAAGTGGGTCCTGTAAGCGAGCGTGCGCTCGGCCCAGGCGTAGATGAGCTGGTAGAAGTTGTCGGCGCGACACGAGCACAGCACCTGGATGTTCGCCGAGCTGACCGCCGCCCGCCGCATGGCTAGTTCTGATGCGAGCGAGAGCACCTGGGGGGGGGGTCGTGATTTTGAATAAGTTGAAAAAACTGTTTTTAAACTATTTTTGGTAACGAAAAATTCGATACCAAAAATTGCAAAGTTTTTTTTGTAAAAACAAATTAACGTGGGTAAACCCGCTGCACATGTACACTCACGAAGTCACTTCAAAAAGTTTAATATGCTAATGAACGCGATCTGATCTCACCCAAATTACAAACGGTGTAATTAATTCAAAAAATTATAAAAATTTATTCAATTGGTTATCTGGAATTTAAACTTTTTCCAAATGTTTAGACACGATCCCCCAACCCACCTCAACCATCTCCTCCGGCTGGTTGACATACTTGCACTCCTCCACTCTCTCAGCATCGCTCAGCTCGCTCTCGCCCAAATCGGGATCTATGCTCAGACTGCACCTGCTCATGCTGCGGCCCCTGTGCAGGTTCGTCGAGCTGTCCGACCTGTCCAATGGCGACGACAAGATGCCGTGGGATGAATGAGACGTGGATGGAAGTTGGCTCGGTGCCAAGAGGGTGTCGGCGATTGGTGTGTCTGCGGCTGCGGGTATGCGTTGGGGGGGATTAGGAAAAATACTTATTGTAGAAAAGTTTTTGGGGCAAAATTGTATGTACATTGTATGTATTTATATCGTCGAATAAGTCCTCCCCCTTGAATAAGCCCTGCATGTTGGCTAGTTGAGTAAAAAAAACTCAGCCCCGCGAAAAAATAACCCTGAGGCCTTTTTCGAGGATATACGGAATCATCAAGTGTGAATTTATACGTCGAGGATTTTATATTCATATAATTCATATTCCGGCTGAGCAGATTTTTCATTTTGGTAACCTTCTAGACATTCAGACTGTTTGCCCACTGTTTTCCTTGTGGGGAAGTTATATACACCCGAATATCGAAGCACATTGAAACTGTTGCACGAGCAAAATTTGGAATGTGCAATGAATAATTTCTGCACAAACACAACGTAATATGTATATTCACTCCGGCCGGGGTCTCCTAGCCCCCCAAACCGCCCAGCTATCTATCTATCCCGGAGGCCGCTCAGCTATCTATCTATCCCGGAGGCAAATTTTTTGGCTACTATGCCCTAAACCCCCCCCCCTCAAATCGCCCAGCTATCTACCTATCAGGAGCGATTTTTGAGAAATTTTGCCCAAATTGTTAGCGATTTTTCTCCCTTTTCTTCCTTCTACACCCCGAAAAAGCCTATATATTGAACCCCCGCGAACCCCCCCCCCAGAAACTTCTTTCAGCTATCTATCCCTCCGAAGGAGCGATTTGCTATCTATCGAACCCCCCCGTAGGGTCGGGACGATATGACTTTTCGATATCGATATTGATATTCAATATTTTTTTTCTGAAACTCGATATTTGATATCGATACGATATGGACCCTCGATATCGATATTCGATATTAAAAAAATGCTCGATATTCGATATTGATTAGGGTTGGCCGATGTTTTTTTTTAAACGTTTTTTTATAAAAAAACAACGTTTTTTTATTAAAAAAAACATGACGTCCGAAATGTAATCGGCCGAAATTTTTAGTACTAAGCACTAGGTATTTTGCAAAATTTTTGCGCGCTTGCGCGCGAAAATTTTGCAAAATACCTTGTGCTTAGTACTAAAAATTTCGGCCGACATGTTTTTTTTATAAAAAAAAGTTTTTTTTAAATAAAAAACGTTTAAAAAAAACATCGGCCAACCCTATAAAGAACCGCATGGGGAAGCACGCCAAAGCGTAAAACGTCATAGTGCTTATGGCTTTTGGCACTATATGATTGTGGCGCCATGCTTTTTTGAGAAGCATAGTAGAAATTGCTTTTCGTAGTGGGCTGTTTGAACGGTTAATAACCCATAGACAACAACACCCCTGGACAATAGCGCACAGTGGACGACTGCGTACGCTCAGTGGCCCACAAACACCACTGGACAACGTGCGCGGTGATAGTGAAGCCTATTTTCAGAAATTTTTAACCTAGAACTAACGATTTTACCCTTTTGCATTCACACCGAGAAAAATGGCTCTATCGAAAACGACTTTAGATATCTGCCAATAGCGGAAAATCCCATCCACAAAATATTTTTCCAGAAATCGGCCGTAATTTAATATTAACCTGCTGCTGCCAATTCCGCGAGTGGTGAACTAAATCGCTATTGTAGGACTGAGAAATAAAAAGTTAAAATTGAAGTAAAATGAAAGTGTAATGAGACGTAACAATGTATGTTGAGAAGTGAAAAAGTAAAAGAAATGTTAAAAATTCACTTCTATTTTAACTTTTCACTTCTGAAATACCTTTTTTACTTGTCTACTTCCGATATTGACCATGACCATTAGCAATGTTTTGTGATCCCGTGAAAAGGGCCAATCCCGATCCCGATCCGGAGAAGTCGATCCCGTTTAAACCCTATCTACTATCCCCTAACCACCCCCCCCCAATCGGCTAGCTATCTATGGGCCTGTGCCTCTGTGCATGTTTACCCGCTGTGCATGTCAGGAATATTCAAGACTTTGACCCTCCAGGGGGTTGGATAGATGGCTAATCGCTCCTCTGGAGGGATAGATAGCTAGAAAAAATGTTTTGGGGGTTTGGGGGTTCGTGGGGGTTCATTGTATAGGCTTTTTCATAATGAGGAAAAAAGGTAGAAAACTTGCTAAAAGTAAGTGAAAAATTAAAACTGGGTATATAAGCACATATACTACAAGAAATAGCTGAAAATAGACATGAACTAGTGATTTTGAAGGTGAAAATGTGTAAAATGGTATGAAAATGAGCGATTTTGTGTGAAAATTAGGGTCTACATGCACAGCGGGTAAACATGCACAGAGAGCCTCAGTCCTATCTATCTATCTGGAGCGATCTAACCCCATGTTTTTGTGTGGGGTGATGTGAGCCCCCCACCCATAGCTGCGAGGACGTTGCCAGGGGGCGGGGACGGGGGGGGGCGGCCGCCCCCCCTTCCCGGGTCGGACAAGAAGATATACCCGAAATGGTGCTTCCGTAAAGCGAGTTTGTCACCAGTCCGGAAAAATTTTGTGCACAAGCGCGCATTTCGGCGCCGCACAGTATATTTTAGTTATACCTGTGGTTTAGAACCAAAAAAGCACTGAAATTTCGCCCCCGTCGCTGTATATGTATGTATAAATTACATACGAGTACATAGGGTTGGCCGATGTTTTTTTTAAATGTTTTTTTTTTTTTTAAACGTTTTTTTTTTTTAAACATGACGTCCGAAATGTTTTTTTTTTTATGTTTAAATTTTTAGTACTAAGCACTAGGTATTTTGCAAAATTTTTGCGCGCATGCGCGCAATTTCACACACAAATTGACATTGGTGGTTGTTTTCATTGGTTTTGTTGCATTTTTAGTATCAAAACATCCATTTCTATGTGCTACCATGGGTGAATAAGCCGACATATGTTGCTGTAATATATAATATTGAGGTAATGTGCTTCCATGTACCTCCACAGTGTGTAACTTCACTCCCAAAGTAACAACCTCCTTTTATAACCTTGTTTGATCACCATTCCGTGCCAAACTTTACCTGAAGTCACGAACATTTGACTATAAGGCGATATACGAACGATATGTCGACGAAAAATGGATATTTTTGACACAAATCACCACTTATAATGCTATCCCATGGCTCCACAGCCATTATATGGTCATATTTAACATCACAGAGTATTGCCAGTGTCTGATATACCTATATATGTTGACACTAAGTCATATCTGGGAGCTTTTAAAAAAAACGTTTTTTTTTTTTAAAAAACATCGAGTTAAAAAAAACGTTTTTTTTCCAACCCTACGAGTACAGCACTATTTGACGCCAATGGCGCCATGGCGTCGCGCCTACGAATGGCGCTGGCGCCAAGGCGCCATTCCTTTACCACAGGGGTAAAAGTGAGGGGGGGGGCGCCCGCCCCGTTCGCCGAGCTCCGTATACAATCCGCCCATCCCCGCTCAAAAATCCTGGCTACGTCCCTGCATAGCTGGAATCGAGGGTGGCATTTTGGGGTGGGGGTCCACCAGACTTTCGTGTCATCCTATTCTGTTGTACGTCAGCCGATTTTGCTGGGGTTTTGATTCGAGTATGTTGGGGTTTGGGGTCGGGGCTATGTGTAAATTTTTTTGTTTCCTCGAATAATACCCTCCCCAAGTCCCGAGATAAGGGGGGTCTATAAAAACATGGTCATTTTCCATGGCCGATCCTGCTGATTGACTTTGAAGCTTAATAACTCGGCCATTTCTGGGCTGATTTGGATCGTGCAACACTAAAAATGATCGAAACAACATGCAGATTCCATTTTTGATGTCGCATTAGTGATGTCTAAATTCCTTATGCCGATCTGACCCGGTTTTTAAACGCGAAAATTAAATTTTCTGAACATGCTGTTGTATACTTTCGAGCACGATAAGTCATATACCAAAGTAATGAGTTTGATATCTCTTTCCAATCAAAGGTTACAGCACTTCAAACTTTCGCCTCTGATCCACATAAATAACTGCATGAAGAATGGTGTGTGAAACTTCAAAACACCATATCATGAGCGTTTCTCAACCGATTCTCACCGATAAGCACTTAAAATAATCACAATAACCTGGACATTCTATTGTGATGCTCAGATTATCTCTACACATTTTCATAATGATAATTTCATACAAGAGTTTGCATTATTTTATTGTATTGGAAAATGTAATTCAATATACAGATGATCTGAGCATCACAATGGAATCTCCAGGTTATTGTGATCATTTTAAGTGTTCATCGGTGCAAATCGTTGAGAAGCGGTCGAGATATTGAAATTTCGTGTGAAGTTTAGTGTGCGCAGGGCCATTGGCACCATCTCAATGACCTCATTTGTTGGTGTCACACCATGGCGCCAGTTAATCATTTTGTAAAAAAAGTTGTAGTGTTGAAAAGAATATTGCGGTAGTGCCAGCACGATGTACATGTGTATAGAAGAATGAGTAATGTTACTCGTCAGTAGTCAGCAAGTTTTGAATTTAAATGGGATTAAATCAAATAACATGTGATGTCATTGTCAACTAGTGTGTATAGGGCGATAGAGGTAACATAAACAATGGAAACAAACAAATACCAAAGTGTAGACTAAAAAAACAATGATCACAATAACAGACGAATTCATGTACATAAAGCTAAGCTGTTTAAAGTTGCAACACTGCCAAATGAGTATATGTTATCACACTTCAAATTTGGGTGCCCACATTCCTACAGGTTTCTTAGTATGATGCCTTACGTTTGTCTTTGTATGCCACACTAGAACTTCAAATACTTCCTTTTGCTTGGAAACAGATTTTGATGCAGCACTGTCAGTGTTATTTGGCATTAAGCCAAATCCATAAGGTTCCAATTGTGACATTTTCAGTTTCAGTTGGGTCAAAAAACATGTTTCATAGTAGCTAGCACTGCAACCACGATTCAGGAATCTGCAATTCGCACTCAGAATGGTCCAGGATTTCCAAGTTTTCAAACCACAAAATTGTGCACCTGGCGCCCATTTTCTTAATAAAATCTGCATCTATAGCAAACCCAGCCATGTCAACTGGGTACTGTCTATTCCTTGCTTTCAGATTACGCCCCACATCCCAGTTGACAATTGTGGCCCTGTCTCCGGAAACTCTGGGCGAGATCACCGTGTGATCACCGGCCATGCCTAAATGATGGGTTTGGTCTTGCAGATTTGGATTTCAGCGGTGGTACATATTTTGATAGTAAATCACTTATCTGGATGGATAGATGGCTGAAAAACTTGCTGGGGGTTGGGGGTTGAATATATAGTCTTTTTCATGGCGTATGAGGAAGAAAATGGAGAATAAATGACTAAAGTGTCTAATATTTTTTAATGTTGTAAAAAAAAATCTTATGTGTTAGTCTAAAGCTGGATTATAAACGATTGATAGCTAAAAATGAGCCCGGGAAACAACAGATTTTAAGCTTTCTTCTTCCATTCCACTGGGACAACAAAATTTTTCATTCCACAGGGAGTTTCACGGAATGCATGTGGTGCTTTGGTAAGAAATACAATTGTCACTGACCAACTGGCCAAAAGCCAATCAATTTAACATTGCAAATGTTGTCAGTGAACAATCTCATGTCATAGGAATTGTCATCATCAGCAAAATACACCACAGCCTTGCTGCCACACTGGCCAGCTTTATGGCAGCTGGCATTCTGTGAGCGAAAATGCTCAATTGTGTCCAACCCTAAATCTCTTTGCAGCATGCCACGCCCTGATCCTGTGTCAAAAGGATTTGAATGCTTCAATAATTCCCTTGGGAAATTATTATTTAGTCAGACTTTTTTAGGGGGAACTATTCGAGGGGGATTTATTCAAATGGATTCCGGAAAATGTCAGGATTTTCCAGTCCCAACTCCAGTAATTGAAATACCATTTCTGACAAACAAAAAACGGTACCGAATCGCAATGACGACAAAAAAACCCGGGGATTTCCAATGGCAAAAAAGTGGGGAATCCCGTGTCACAGCGAAAAGAGTCATGTAAAAAATAATAATTGATGCATACCAAACTGTGAAATAACCTTTTGGTTTAACCTCAAATTTTTTGGCGAGATGGGTATATTGCAGTCCAGATAGCTGCAAAATTCTGTGCACTTTATCGCTAGTTTTCCCAGCATCTTCTACCATAATCCAGTGAATTGGAACACCGCTTAAAAATGCCAATTGTAATGAGTGGGAAATCCGTAGCAAGTCCACTTTTTGGGACAAACTGCATGCAAAAATAACACATTTCATGAAAATAGGAATATAACACATTAATGTGCCTACACGCTTTGTTTACACCAGAAATTTCAAGAAAAAAAATCATAGAAAGCTTCGAACCCATTTTGGTGTTCTAGCATAAGTTATATTTAACTAGGGTTCAAACGGTACCAGTTTATCCGTCCGGGACCGGGACCAGAATTTTTTACTATCGGGACCGGGACTGGCATTTTTATTGGGACCGGAGTCCCGGAAATTTACCTAACCATCTACCGGGACCGCGGTCCCGTTTGAACCCTATTTTCTACGTTTCACCTCTGTTAACTGAGCACAATGGACATCTCTTTACGGTCAACTGAAAAACGTTCAAAGCTGATTTTAAAAGTCTTCAAAATTTCGGTTGAAAGCTAGCGTGCATATAACCATTAGCCCATACCGATCATGCGTAGGTGTAATAACAAATACAGTCTGGTTGCATCGTGAGCCAAAATCTGTATAACATGAATAAGTGTGAAGTGTGAGTGGGTCCGATTGTCGCGGTGCAAATCGATTTGCATGTGCAAATGGGAAATCATGGTAATGCCAATATTCCAGGGGTTTTGTAGATTTGGACCCTTTCGGGGTTCAGGTAGATAGTAAATGGGGGTTGGGGGTTAACGGGAGTTCATGGTATAGATTAAAAACCAAAAAAATTGCCTCGGGTTAGATAGCTCCGCCGCCTCCGGGATAGATACAAAAATAGTTGACGCGTTTGGGGAGGGGCAACCCCCCAACCCCCGACACAAAACCCTGCGGGCTGCAGCCCCTCCCCATTACCGGGGTGAGACCTAAAAAATCTCGGAAAATACAACTTTTCGTATTTATACATTTTTCAGGGTTTGTGCAAAAATTTTGCGCGCAAGCACGCATTCACCTTCTCAAACATATAATTATCAGTGGATCGGTCCCCGTAGGCACAAATCCCTGAAATTGCTGTCAAAAGTGTGCCCCTCGGTGTATATGTACGTGTATTTACATACATATACAGTGGTTTCTGACACTGGCGCTAGCGCCAATGACGCCATGGCGCCATTCCGCTACTGTGTAGGCGAACTTTTAGGGGGGGGCTGAGCCCCCCCCCCCCTCCCGCTCGCCGGGCTCTGTAAACAAGTAGCACCCCCCCCCCCCCCGCTCAAAAATCCGGGAAAAGGGATACGTCCCTGCGGCGAACAACCCAATACAGTTTACCCTAACACTCAGCTTATCTGCTAAATATCTGCACGTGCACATCGATTTGTACAGACACTACACTTTTCACCAAGGTATACTCGGCGGACAGCAAATGAGCAAAATCCTACCATAATTAAATGAATAAAATCTTGTGATAAATTTCGTAATTGATTATTCCATAGAAGAAATAAACTATTTTGATGAAAAACTGTATAATTTTTGGTTCATTATTCAGATGGGTTACGGTAGGTTTCCATACTGAGTGGGCTGTCGGCCGAGTATACCAACTTATAAACAACTTTTTGTGCAGAACTCACTTTTCAATCGATGATAAAATCGATCCTGCCTATCATTCAATCTTGTCGATTGATCGGTGAATTTCGGTGATTGATATTGCCACACCAGAAAGTGCATATGGGACAGGGTAAACAATGCGCACATCAGAAGCACACCAAAAAATGTGCCAAATATTTTACACCACCAAAGATACATCATAGCATTGAGTTTCTTCCAAAAAAACTTGTACAAAGGCCGATTTATATAGGTAGCCTCAGTACATAATGAGTATGGTTTAAAAATTTTTTGTTCGAACCTTTTTATCAATTTTTCACTACATAAACGAGACAGTTTTGTCGATTTTGTTGCTATGCTCAGGTGCTCAAGCTAATTACTTCTGCCATGGATACATTCTATCAGGGACGTAGCCACGGGGAGTTGTACGGGGGGATTGAATACGGGGGCGAACGGGGGGGGGTGGCGCCCCCTAAACATTTTGCCCCTATAATGATGGAAAGCAGTATGGCGCTGGCGCCATGACGGGATTGGCGTTGCGTTTTGCGACCTTAACTCTTTACACCAAAATATACAATACTTGGCACTGCGTTAACTACATCTGCTGCGGTTGTTTGAAGTCCCGAAAATTTACATATAAATAAGACACATTGTGCTTGTGCGATGGGAAATTACCCGTAAAGGGGGGGGGGCGACCGCACCCCAGGGGTCTCCAAGGGGAGGCTGCCCCCAAATCCTTCAGCTATCTATCCCCGAGGCCGTCCAGCGTTCTGTCTTTCCCGAGGCGAAATTTTCGGCTACTACCCCCTGAGCCTAGGGTTCAAACGATATATCGTATCGAATATCGGATATCGGATATCGACCATTTTTTAATATCGAATATCGAATATCGATATCGAAAATTTTGAAAAAATATCGAATATCGAATATCGATATCGAAAATTTTGAAAAAATATCGAATATCGATATCAAATATCGACCATTTTTTCGATATATCGAACCTGTATTGTGTCCCCAAATTTCATTTTCATTTTGAGATGTTTATGGTTAATCTGATGTGCATATAGTATTGTATTTGATGAGTAAAAGTACAGTATTTATAATGTCATTGTTGTTGGAGTGCTAAACTTGAAGCCAGAAAACGCTGATATACTTTTTTTTGCAACATGCCCTTAAGCAATTAGGTTAGGATGAACTGTAATATCTACCAATTGTTATTTGTCTGATACACTTTGGTTCATCATGTTTTTCTTCTATTTTCTACCATTGAGTGATGTAAAGCTTGTTAAAATCACTTGTACCATTCAAATTTCAGTAAAGAGATGATTAAAAATGTGTGCAACCACATGAAAATACAATATGCCACTTGAAATATGCCTTGCTATACCAAAAGCATATCGCAATATCGAATATCGAAAATATCGAAATATCGAATATCGAATATCGACCATTTTTCAATATCGAATATCGAATATCGATATCGAGGTTCCATATCGTATCGATATCGAATATCGAGTATCAGAAAAAAATATTGAATATCGAATATCGATATCGAAAATTTTGAAAAAATATCGAATATCGAATATCGATATCGAAAAGTCATATCGTTTGAACCCTACCTGAGCCCCCCCCCAAATCACTCAGATATCTACCTATCTGGAGCGATTTTTGAGAAATTTTGCCCCAATTTTAGCTCAAAATCCTTAATAAAACATACCATTTTAACGTCTTTCACCTTCAAAATCGCGGCTTTCGCCTATACACATGGTTATATACGCATTTTTTTAGCGCTTTTTAACGGATGTTGGCTACTTTAAACTGTTTTTAGCGATTTTTCCACTTTCTACCTTCTACGCATTGAAATAACCCATATATTTTGCCCCCCCCCCCAGCCCCCCGAGAATTTTTTCAACTATCTATCCCTCCGGAGAAGCGATTTGCTATCTATCCAGCCGCCGCAAGGCCCAAAATCGTGGAGACCCCTGCCGCACCCCTTCCCCCGACTACGTCGACGCATTGTATGACATATGTACGATGATAAATGCATATTCCTAATCGAACTCAGAGCAGCGGTGCAAGTGGGGCATCATGCAAAAAATATCCTATTGTTTGTAAATTGCTGTCTATATTTACCTCCGGTGGAGCGATTTACTACTTTGATGTATGTAATGAACTAAACGCAGACATACAGAATCCCTGAGTGAATGAAATATTTAGCCGCGAACGTAGAGAAATTGATTTTTTATGATTTAACGAATAATAATGGTTAAGACTCGCTTCGCCTAAGGACCAAACCTCCCTTGTTACCAAAAAATTTTTTGCGTTTTTTTTCATGGATTTGGAATCTCCATAACTAGAAACTTAAAATTTCCTTCCATGCATATATCCGGAAATGTCATCTTCCTACTGAAAAAATTGATCAAAGTCAAAAGTCACCATTTTTCAGGCTGTTTTTTGGAAATTCATAACTTTTGTTTGACTTTATCTATCAATATAATATTTTGTATTTTTATTAAGAAAGTTGTGGAGATTAATTGGCCCATACAAACTAGTTTCATCAAATGTTTTTTTCTCAACGAAAATGATGGCTGAAATTTTGAAAATGGCATCAAATTTTCAGTTTGTAATTGAGAGCTTAGCTTTTTTTCGCAAAAACTGTGCCCAATTGCATAGTTTATTTTACAAAAACAAAATAGAAAAAGTAGGTCTGCCAATTTTTGCCACAACAGTTTGAAACAGCCCGACACCCGTCTCACCACCGCAGACAAGCCCACTCTGAAGACTCAGATGAAGTCGTATGAAAAAAGCTTCCATCATAAACTTAGGTTATTTTTCCATGTTCTTTCATTTGTATATCTCCATTTTTTTTAAACATACTTTGGATAGGTGCTGTCATACAAAAATGCACTTTTCACATAAAAAATTGTGACCCCCATTTTTATGGTGGATTTGGAATCTTCATACATAGAAACTAAAAATTTCCTTCCATACATATATCTGGAAATGCCATCTTCCACTAAAAAAATTGATAAAAGTCAAAAATCATATTTTTTTTCTGGATGTTTCTTAGAAAATTCAAAACTTTTGCTTGACATCATCTATCAATGTGATATTTTGGATTTTTACTAAGATAGTTTTGGAGATTAATTGGCCCATACAAACAAACTTCATCAGACTTTGTTTTCTCACTGAAAATCGTGGCTGAAAATTTGAAAATGGCGCCAAATGTTTTGTTCTGAATTGAGAGCTTAGCTTTTTTCACAAAAACTGTGCTCAATTGCATAGTTTATGATAAAAAATAAAATCCAAAAACTATGTCTGCACTTTTTTACCACAGCAGTTTGAAATGATCAACAACGCAGATGTCATGATCACAGACAATCCCACTCTGAAGACTCAGATGAAGTTTTATTCCATTTTTGAAAAAAGTTTCCATTATATTCTTAGGTTATTTTATCATGCTCTTTCATTTGTATGTCTCCATTTTTTATTAAACACACTTTGAAAGGGTGCTGTCATACAAAAGTGTACTTTTTTAGCAAATATCACAAGTGTGATCATGTAAAATCCAAAAATAATTCATTTTTACCATTAGCTAACTGTTCTGACAGTAGCTTTTAGCTGGCCATTTGGTTATTTTATGTTTCTGTTTGCAATCTAACTGCTATGAACTAGGGTTGGGACATGATATTCACATGTGATCATGCTTGTGATATTTATTTTTTATGCAAGTGCAATTTTCCAGAAACATAAAGAGTCTTCAGAGTGGGATTGTCTGTGATCGTGACATCTGCGTTGTTGATCATTTCAAACTGCTGTCGTAAAAAAGTGCAGACCTACTTTTTGGATTTTATTTTTTTATCATAAACTATGCAATTGAGCACAGTTTTTGTGAAAAAAGCTAAGCTCTCAATTCAGAACAAAAAACTTGGTGCCATTTTCAAAATTTCAGCCACAATTTTCAGTGAGAAAAAAAAATCTGATGAAGTTTGTTTGTATGGGCCAATTAATCTCCAAAACTATATTAATAAAAATCCAAAATATCAAATTGATAGATGATGTCAAGCAAAAGTTTTGAATTTCCAAAGAAACGTCTGGAAAAAAGATGATTTTTGACTTCAATCAATTTTTTTTGTAGGAAGATGGCATTTCCACATATGTAAAGAAATTTTTAGTTTCTATGTACGAAGATTCCAAATGCACCATAAAAATGGGGCTCAGAATTTTTTATGTGAAAAGTGAATTTTTGTATGGAAGCACCCTTCCAAATTATGTTTAATAAAAAATGGAGATATACAAATGAAAGAACATGTAAAAAGAACCTAAGTTTATGATGAAAACTTTTTTCATACAACTTCATCTGAGTCTTCAGGGTGGGCTTGTCTGCGGTGGTGAGACGGGTGTCGGGCTGTTTCAAACTGTTGTGGCCAAAATTGGCAGACCTACTTTTTCTATTTTATTGTTGTAAAATAAACTATGCAATTGGGCACAGTTTTTGCAAAAAAAAGCTAAGCTCTCAATTACAAACTGAAAATTTGATGCCATTTTCAAAATTTCAGCCACCATTTTTGTTGAGAAAAAAACATTTGATGAAACTAGTTTGTATGGGCTAATTAATCTCCACAACTTTCTTAATAAAATACAAAATATTATATTGATAGATAAAGTCAAACAAAAGTTATGAATTTCCAAAAACAGCCTGAAAAATGGTGACTTTTGAGTTTGATCAATTTTTTCAGTTGGAAGATGACATTTCCGGATATATGCATGGAAGGAAATTTAAGTTTCTAGTTATGGAGATTCCAAATCCATGAAAAAAAACGCAAAAATTTTTTTGTAACAAGGGAGTGAATTTTGTGACAGGAACAAAATAGGCATGTTTGGTTCTTAGGCGAAGCGAGTCTTAATAATGGAACTGGACGAAAGGGATGAGATATAAATTTGTAAATCTGATAAATGGTAAAGTAATGAACGGATAATAGCGGCAAGGAGCCACATTTTCCATGCAAAGATAAATAAAATTATGAATCAAGTACATATGTATTTAACTGATGAGCAACATCATTGACAGACAGGTATACGTGCGGTAAATCCAATTCTGCGGTATACGGTACGGTGAATCTTAAAATTCCGGAAACTATTCTGTACGGTAAATTTTCCAACGTCGCCCTACGGTACGGTAAATTCAGCCACCTTTGTACACATAATAAAAAAAATAATTTTCCAAGTGCTAATCATGATTTTTTTGTAAAAATAAAGTTCATTCAGGGCCGCTCGTAGGCCCCCCACACGCTAGTTGACATCGACACCAAATGTCAACTGGTTCCGTTCCCAATTCAAAGCTTGCGTTTGAACGTCGTTCTTCGGCTCGTCAGCAAGCTTTGAATCGGGATCGGCACCAGTTGACATTTGGTGTGGATGTCAACTAGCGTGTGGGCTAGGGTTGGGGAACCGAACCGACCCGAACCGAACCGAACCGAGAACCGAGCACTAATTTGGAACCGAGAACCGAGAACCGGAACCGAGCTTGAGAACCGAACCGGAACCGAGAACAGGCACTTATACCCGGAACCGAAGTAAATACCCGAAAGAACCGAAATTTTCTAGGAGTCTAAGTTTTTCAACAGCGTTTTTTCAACACCTACATCTAAGCCTGTAAACAGCAGCTGAACATCTGGTGCGTGTTCAGAATTGCAAAATTCATCTGTTTGCAAAATGATTGCGCGGGAGCGTGTAATTTCACATATACTCCAGCGACATTACACCTTACAATGAAATCTGCCATATCCCACCTGTATAAAAGAACAAACATAAAAAAATTTCATCATATTTATCAAATTGTTTTGATAAATATGATGAAATTTTTATGTATGTTCGTTTATTCAGATGGGATATGGTAGATATCATTGTAAGGTGTAATGTCGCTGCAGTATACACATTATCACCGGTAGTAGTTTTCATTGGTTTTGTGGCAGTTTTAACCATATTTGGCAAAAGTTATTTACGTTTGTACTCAAAAGTAATAGGCGTACTCACTCGCGTACTACATAAATACATTTGCGTTCCTCCAGAAAAAATACCAGTACTCATTTACTCGTGTACTTTTTGAAAGTACACGAGTACAGAAAACGTATATGTTTGCTTTATACTTTTTTAAATACCAGTATTATTATAACAACTGTGATTTCTGCATTCTACCATGAAATAATAAGCTGTGATATGCTCCTGTAGTATGGAATATCCAACCAATGTAAATACTTACACATGTAAACTTGGGTATATCGTTTTTCTGTTGTTCAGCCGATTATTACCCGATAACCGGTTATTTTATTACCCGGAACCGAAATTTTGATCATTTTAGAACCGAAAGAACCGAACCGGAAACCGAGTTTAAGAACCGAACCGAGAACCGGAACCGAAAAGATTCAGGAACCGAAATCTTTTGGAACCGAGAACCGAGAACCGGAACCGAAAATTTGAAATTCCCTACCCTAGTGTGGGCCCATAGAGTCAGGGACGTATCCAGGATTTTTGAGCGGGGGGGGGGCTGCTTGTTTACGGAGGCCGGCGAGGGGGGGGGGGGGGGGCTCAGCCCCCCTAAAATTTTAGCTACAAAGTGGTGGAATGGCGCCATTGGCGTTGGCATCAGCGCCATGGAATGCTGTATATGTATGTAAATACAAAAACAGCAAAAACACAACATTGAGTGTACTTACAACGATTTGCGGCCACATGGAGCAAATCGAATGATAATACCGTATTTTTGGTGAAGAATGCCTGCCCCCCCTGGATACGGCCCTGCATAGAGTGCATTCAATGGCCGGATCTCTCACAACCTATAGTAGCGGCATGGGTATCTTGAATTTTGACCTCCGAGTGGTTGGATAGATAGGAAATCGCTCCTCTGGAGGATAGATAGCTGAAAAAATTTCTGGGGGGGTTGGGGGGGGGGGTTTGTGGTGGTTCGATATATAGGCTTTTTCGGGGCATAGAAGGAAGAAAATGGCGAAATCGCTAATAGTAGGTGTAAAATGGGTATACAATACAAGTGCATAGGGTACTAAATATAGCTGAAAAATGGCAAATAGGAACCAGAACCATGATTTTGGAAGTGAAAATCAGTAAAAAGGTATGAAAAACTTTTTGTGATTAATGCGATTTGAGCGAAAATTGGGGTATAGTTTTGTAAAAATCGCTCCAGATAGGTAGATAGCTGGGCGATTTGGGGGGGGGGGGTTAGGGGGTAGTAGCCTAAAATTTTGCCTCCGGGATAGATAGATAGCTGAGCGGCCCCCGGGATAGATAGATAGCTGGGCGGTTTGGGGGGGGTAACCCCCCCCCATTCGAGACCCTTGAGTAGCGGCCTAGCAGGGGTGACTGAGGCTCTCTGTGCATGTAGACCCTAATTTTCACACAAAATCGCTCATTTTCATACCATTTTATACATTTTCACCTTCAAAATCACTAGTTCATGTGTTTTATTGTCTATTTTCAGCTATTTCTTGTAGTATATGTGCTTATATACCCATTTTTAGTAATTTTTCACTTATTATTAGCGATTTTTCTACCTTTTTCCTCATTATGAAAAAGCCTATACAATGAACCCCCACGAACCCCCAAACCCCCAAAAAAATTTTTCTAGCTATCTATCCCTCCAGAGGAGCGATTAGCCATCTATCCAACCCCCTGGAGGGTCAAAGTCTTGAATACTCCTGACATGCACAGCGGGTAAACATGCACAGAGGCACAGGCCCATTTGGACCCCCGCGGGGGTTCATATAGATAGCAAATCGCTTCTCCGGAGGGATAGATAACTGAAAAATTTTCTGGGGGGGGTTGGGGGGTTTGGGGGAGGGGGTTGTGGGGGTTCAATATATAGGGTTTTCCGCGGTATAGAAGAAAGAAAAGAGGGGAAAATCGCTAAAAGTAGGTCGAAAATTAGCGATTTTGAGCGAAATTTTTTTCAAAAATCGCTCCAGATAGATAGATAGCTGAACGATTTGGGGGGGGGGGGGGTTACGGGATAGTAGCCAAAAATTTTGCCTCCGGGATAGATAGATAGCTGAGCGGGCCTCCGGGATAGATAGATAGCTGGCCCCCTACTAAACCCCTGCGGCCTAGGAATGACTTCTTTATCGGTACCAATAATCATGCGCATGCGGCATGTGCAGGCGTGCGGGGGGTTGGCGAGCGCATGACAACATGCCGCAGCGGTCCATTCAATTCCCACACAGCGTGATCGGAACAAAGCAACAACCAGATATTACCGTATTTCTTCTAATAGAAGGGCGGGCTCAAATAGAACGGCGTCTCCAATAGAAAGTCGGGCAAAAAAAGTTAACAAAAAACAACAACAGAATGACACCCAAGACAAAAATAGAGCACACTACTTGGTATTTGACCACTCGACTTTCACAAATGATGCAAGGTTTTGCGTGTGCGGCGCGGGGACAATCTTTTTGGCGCAATATCGCAAACACACGTGTAAATACTCGACCCAAGAATCGTCCCAAAACTGCAAAAAAAACCTCCCCAACCAACCTTTCCCAGCTGACTCATTATTCGGCAGTACAAAGGCGATAAAATAGACTCTGTGCACCGTCTGGCACCAGGCACACGCGTCGCCGCCACACGGCCGCTCACCCAAGTTCGGACAGAGTTCACTGGATTTCGAATTTTCGGACGTAACGCACCAGTCGCTGGGAGCAAGGGCCGGCTGAGCGGGGGGGGGGGGTATTTTCGTTTTGCGATTTGGATACACCGGTAGAAATGAATATCGATAAGGAAAGAGCCCAACTCGCTGTCGAGAAAGTCAACAACAAAAAGCAAAGGTGGAAGAAAATAATGTTTTGTGCCGGACATTTATCGCGTGTATCGGCAAAAACGGCACAGAGATACTGTACCCAATATCGATAGGCTGGTAAACGGTATGGCTTTGCGGTGAAACGGTACGGTAAATTATCCAAAAATGCGGTACGGTGAACTGTGCCTTAATATCGAAGTAGACCACATGAACTTATATCGCGTATCATAAACCGAAAAACTCACACCCTTCCAACCTCAGCCCAAAAACCAAACCACCCCTCAAATAACCCCCCCCCCCCCCCCTCAAAAACCTACCCTAAACTCGGTGTGCACCTAAATTATCCAAAAATGCGGTACGGTGAACTGTGCCTTAATATCGAAGTAGACCACATGAACTTATATCGCGTATCATAAACCGAAAAACTCACACCCTTCCAACCTCAGCCCAAAAACCAAACCACCCCTCAAATAACCCCCCCCCCCCCCCTCAAAAACCTACCCTAAACTCGGTGTGCACCTGAAACTCCGCGGTCCGGTACAACACGGCGCCGGCGGTGTTCAACATGCCCGGCTCGGACAACATCTTGCTCATGCGACCGTCGGGCACGGCAGAACTGGAAGCGCGCCCATTGGACACGTCGGCGGTCGATTTGAACACGAGCACCAGCGCTTGGTGGTGGTCCCCGTGGCAGGCTGGGAAAGTGGGGGTGCCCAGGGGTAGGACAGGGGGTTGTGGGGGCTCTCAAATCCCTCACCACCCTCAAAAACGGTGAAAATGAGCCCTGTATCGGACCTGGTAAGGTGTCGCGACTTTGTGGTCTCGGTACTTTTCTCAGTTCTAGTAAAGCTTTACAAATGGACTATGAAAATAGACAAAAAATCACAATAAATTATCATTTCTCCTAAACTTTCACTCCCAAAAAGCCAGATTCTCTATTCCCGGTCCAGACAAACCACGTCAAAAATGCCAAAAATTTCCAATCTCGCCAAGAAAAACGCACTAAACTTTACCCCCCACAGAAAACCACAAGCCCTCAGGACATCAAACAATCAAACTTACCACTGAGATGTCTAGAAATGAGTGCATAAAGTCTCTGGCGCCTGGCGTAGCTACTCGCAGCCAGTGCGAGCGACCAGGCAGCGAACAACATGGTACTTGGCACAGTGCCAACATTGACGCCTCAGTGCACGGGGCTGCCGCTTGGATGGTTCAATAGAGGTCTGGAAAATTCAGTTAAGGGGATATTTGCGTGTAAATATGTAAATGTCCTATAAATGCCAGGGTTAAGATGCAAAGTGACACAAACATCAATAGATGTCCACAAATATTTCCAAATAAATTACATCAAAAGGAAAAAATTGCAAATATTTACATTTTCCCGGAAGATGTATTCGATGGATAGTGTTTTTATTTTTATAAGCGAAGTGTGAACAAAATGCATTAATTTGTCTCTTGATGGAACTTAACCCTGGAAAAAAAACAATACAATATGGTTATGAAGCATTTCCAGCTTCAGTGGAATAAATTCGCCAAATAAATTCGCCATATAAATATTTGACTTGTTCAGACAGACTTTCATTTCTTTGATAATTGCCTATTTACTTTAACTTTCGAAATGCATGACAGAATTAGTGGGAAAAAGCTGTTAGTACCCGGGTTAACTTTTTGAAATGGAACATGTCTATGGAGCAAAAAAGTTCATTTTGCGATACTTTATTTTTTTGTAAAAATGGGCTTTAAGTGTGTAAAAATTCATAAACACAAAAATCTTAAACAGCACTTTTGAAAAATCGCACATTGTGATAGAAGCACGGCATCAATTCAAAAATAAAGCAGGCTTGACAACAAAGTGTCCCACTAATTTTGTCCTGGGTAGGGCCAAAAATATGAGAAAAACACGAGGAATTACAAATGTACCCGCATTTATAAATACAGCAAAAACAACAAAAACAACAACAACAACAACAGGTAAATCAACCAAAAAAGTAAAAATAATCAACATAAAAATAAATATCACAAACTCATTGTCATAACATAAGCAGCATCACTTTTGTTCTTATGTTTCTTTTTTCGTTTTTGAACTTTTTCGCCAGCCTCCAAAAACAATTGCACATCATTTTCAATCTCCAATTCACTTTGAAATATTTTCAGTGCAGCCAAATTGATGCCGACCAAATTCTAAGTGAAAATAAATTCAGTTTTAATCGGAAAAATACCGTATTTGCTTGAATAGTCCCCCCTCGAATAATTCCATCCCTTAAAACGAGTGAGGAAATAATAATTCTCCATGAATAATCCCCCCCTCCAAATGAGATTTGGTCAATTTGTTGTACACAATTTTTTAACAAAAATGCCACGTGTGTTAAGCAAGAGAATTCTTTGTGTGCAATAAGGTGATAGAAACATTAATGAAAATTTCCACGAAATAATAATTCCTACCCCCTCGAATAATCCCCACCCCTCGAATAGTTCCCCCTCAAAAAAGTCTGTCGAAAAAAATGATTCCCCATACAACGAACCCTCAATTCGCTGATTTTCGATGGCAATATTCTCTTCATTTTTTCCACAATCGGCACAGCCGCGGATGATGACAAAAGTTGACTATGGTTCACCCTAAAAAGGGAAAAGGTGGATATGAGGGCACATAAATTCATTTTAACATGGTAACTCAGTATGAATTACAAAACTCTCTTGACGCACAAAATACCAGGAAAAAATCGGTCATAATCGAGCAACATGCAAAATCTGTTTATTAAAATTTTACATTTGATCACACACTCTAAAACTTGTAAAAAAGTGAAAAACTGGTGCCAGTTCCGCAAAGTAAGAAGTGAGAAATGAAATGGCAAAGGCAAAGTAAAAGCGCAAATGAAATGGCAAAAGCGAAGAGAAATTATTATTTTTTCTTTTTTACTTCGCCTTTGCCATTTCACTTCTCGCTTCTCATTTTGCGGAACTGGCCCCTGGTCACACCCCAAACAAACCCCACCCACCTAAGCAAAAACAGGGCGGCCCTAGCACAAAGTTCAACCTGCTGTCCCAGCTGCACGCAGTCGGCCAGCAGGGACATGGCCTCCAGCGCGTCCCCCAGCGGCAGCATCAGCAGGCACTTTTCCAACTCGCTGGGGGATGTAGGGGCAAATTCGGCATTGATAAATGCATACGTATACTTGGCGGAGCGCAGAGTGTGCGCCCATAAATACTTATGTCTTAGTCGATAACGCGCGAGCGAGATACTTATGTACGCACTTTCGGAAAACCTTTTGAAAAATGGGGACCCCAGTAAAACAACATGCATTTCGCCTGAAATCAATTTTTGGATAAATTATTTTTTTATTAATGATGATTTCATGGTGGCTACTTTCGTCGAGAAAAATGCATAGCATGCGGTCTGCGGAGTATACTCATATACAATCAAAATATTTGCATACATTGGCATGAATGAGGAACATTGCTCAGAATTTTCATTCGAAAAACATGTCAAATTTAGGTTTATCTCTCGAACGCGTTATACGGCATAAATTATTATACATATATATATATGTATGGGATGAATATATATTTATCCTTTTATCCAAAAAAATAATCAGAAAAGCGCCGCAGCGTCAAAATTGAGCAGAGAATCTCGCAGCGTCAGGACAAAAAACAACAACAAAATTTCCAAGTTGAACGCATGCAATGCAAACGTACCTGGATTTAATCCGTTTCAAAATCTCCGCAAAGAACGAATTCAAATCGGTGCATTTGTACGCAACATAAATTGGATGCGTTATTTTATGGCTTTTGTCTTGGCTCAGTGCCAAACGCTCCGTTCTGATAATTTCGAGTGCCTCCAGGATATTTTCCGTCTGTGAGAGTGAGGGTGAAAAATGTTAACAAACATCACATTTAAAAGCATAAAAGCGCCATGGAGCAGTGTTTGGCGCAGGTTCGCTGTGGCGCCATTGGCGCTATTTGCGAAGTTTCCATCTCTACGCAGTCGCTGCTGAAGACTTGACACCAATCTCCATTAAACCAAAGCGTGCGCTTGTTTCATTCCAAATGTGCTTAATCACCGAAAAATCAATCGAAAATTAACGAAAATATTCAGGTGTTGTTTTTTTCTATAAATATGTCATACTGATCATATAACTTATAATTTAAATACTAATTATTCAACAATCAATTTTTCTTTGCATATTGCGTTATAGACAGATATTGTCTTATTTTAGATAAGCCAGGTATTTGCACTCAAATGTGTTTTAAACCCACTATTTTCATCTTTCAATGAACCCTTAATATCCGAGAAATTTTCGTCATGGTTTAATCCAAAATAAACTTTTTGATTGATTGAAATTGATTTGAATAAAATCATAGTATTTTTATTTGGGGCCACCCCTCTCCAATGATGAGGTGGATATTATTATTTATTATATAATTTGGTGATAAATTTATTAGAAAATGTCAGTTAGGAGAATTTTGCATTGAGAAATTGGGTTAAATTTAACTTGGCCAAAAAGAACTACTTGACTGAATGGATCTTAAACAAATACATTCTTAACTAAGACAGGACGGAAATTCACCACCGCATCAATCAGAAGAGTGGTCATAAATAGACAGCAAGAAAGATTTTTTCAAATCAATCAAGTTCAAGTATTGTTCATTGGATTAACTGAGCCACACAGCATATTCAAATACAAAATGTTTGATGGATACTCGCATGATTTGAAACATGTAAATAATGGGTTCCAAACTTGTTTCAACTATTCAAATAAAAAGTGACTGGGACAAAACGGGATCGAATTTTCGGGATCGGGATTGGTATTTATTTTGAATTTTCGGGATTAGGGATGCCGTTTGAACCCTAACCACACCCCCGTTTGACCCAAAACAATTTCGTCCCGTTCCTTATCCGGTTCCATAAACCTATTTCAACATCAGTTTCAACACACACGCAAATACCGTATTAGGTATTACCTCGAATTAACCCCCACTCAAAATGGGCTGGGCAAAATGCCCTACCATTTACTACGATCCCTACGAAAATTTCTAACGAAATAATACTCCCCTCGAATTACCCCCCCCCCCAAATTTTGCTGGCGAAATCATAAAACGCCATGAAGGTAATTCGAGGCTATACGTTACGTATAAAAATCGACTCACAGCGCGCACGGTATCCGTACTCTTAGAGCCGGCAAGCTGAGCGACGACACCGCTTTCACCCACGACGGGTTCGTCGTGCTGCACGGCACCCTCCTCGGCGAGTTTCTCACGCTCCTGTATTTTACGTGTCAATTTGAGTGAACCTAGGTTACATGGCATAGAAATCTACCATATACCACTGGAATAGGAGCCCAAAAATGCAAAATAGTTTAGGTTCATCACTTCATTAGCCGATTGGCAAAGTTCCAAAAAAAATTTACGACGATTACACACACATATAAATTCAATTCACTGAAAACAACCCCAAATAACCATTTCTTGTTCCTCATGTAAAATGAGCATTTCCTCAGTATTCTGCCACAGCCGCACGCTGCAGTCCGCGTTGACGCTGCACGCAAATTTTCCGTCCCTGCTAATCGCCACTTGCCAAATTGTGGCATTACTTCTGTTCGCGGCGCCCTGAATACAATATTTGGTAGGTGGGATACGCGAACGTGAAGAATGGGCTAATTAGAGATGGTCGGCGTTTTTAACAGTTAAAAAAAAACAATGCTCAAGTTTTAAAAAACAACAACAAATTATAGTAATTTTTCACTAGGTAGACAATTTTTATTTTTTATTTGTAATTTCACATACATTGGTGGTTGTTTTCATTGGTTTTGGGGTATTTTTAGCGTACAAGTTTCCATTAACTAATGCAGCGTGAAAAAAATAAGTTAGTGCACTACCCTTATACTATGTGCGCTTACACTAAATATGTGCTTATACAAAATTCAAAAGTATTTTTCGTCTCTTATCACTTTTTAAGCATTATTCCATGCTGCACAAACTGCACACTGCAAACGTTCGACAGGGGGCTATATTTGGGAGCCTTTTAAAAAACACGTTTTATTGAAAAACGTTTTTATTAAAAGCAGGGTCGTTAAAAAGCGTTTTTATCTCCATGGGAAAATACAATTTCCAAAAAGGAAACATACGTTGAGCGACTGAATCAGGTGGAACTTGTCGGCGTCCCAGCGACGTAAAAATCCATCCTTGCCGCAAGACATCAACTCGTGCGTATTGCTCACGAAACGAACGCACGTGACACTGCGTAAATACGGGGTGTTTTTTTTGGCTACGTATCCAATTTTTCGATGTCGACATTCGATATTTTTGAATATTTGGGGTAAATGCACTCGATATCAAAAATCCCCGATATATGAAGCGATGTATCATTTCAACCCTGACCAATTTTCACTCCGCAGAACTTAAATTTCACATTTTCGGTGTAAAACCGACCAGTGAAAGATCGGGTATGCACAAAATTATTTACAAACACACACAAATGACACAAACTTGTGTACCAAAGCAACAAATACATAATTTACAACAATTTAAGACCAATCTCCAATCACAATTTTGGAAAAAAATTGCACATTCCACAAAAATTCCTGTACTGACTGACCTATCATCATGTGCCAACAAAGTCTTGTGACAATCGCCAAAATCCAAACCCCAAAGTTTTATAGTTTTGTCCGCGCTGCAGGTGGCTATCAAATTATCATCACTAGATACTGATATTGATAAAACTGGTAGCGAGTGCCCGTATAGTGTCAGGTGGTGCTGCGATGTTTGGGCATTTTTGTTTGGTTAAATGGCACTAGAAAATGGATTTGTCGTTAATAGGGATGGACGGCGTCTTTTTAAGAACTTTTTTTTGGAATTTAAAAAGCTTGATTTTTTGTGATTTAAATTATCAATGTCCACAAAAAATGGAAACCATACAGAAGTACAAGTTCTAAGTAACGCGAAAAATAACAGAACACAATTCAACCAATATTTTGAGTCCCATCCCAATTATAAAAAAAAACAAAAACAAAAAAATCAACCTTAAAAGTGTCACTGAAGAAAACCTTGGCAGTGTTATCCAATAATCCAGCCAGCAAAAACTTTCCTGTGTGACTAGAAGCCACGCAGAGTATATCTTCACCCACTGACAATTTCCTCGATTTAGAGGCCAACATCAATTGCTGACTGTGTCTGAGAAGTGTGATGCATGCGTTTTGAAATTTTGCGTTCATTTCAGGGTCCAGATTTTTTGAACGGGGGGGAGGGGGTTGTAGCGGGGAGGGGGGTCGTCAGTCAGCATCCTGTAGTGATGGAAAAACGCCATGGCGCTGGTGCGTTTCGTGGGCGCTATTGGCGTTGTGCAAACAATTCATGCATGTATGCATGCATAATGCATATATCGCGCCAGGCACCACGATTAGTACAGGAATTTAAAACTTTTGAGGCGCATCTGCTGATAGCATCTCTTAAAGCATGTAAAAAATGCACGCTTGCAAAAAAACCCGTGTGAAATTATACAAAATGCTAAAATTTTCGTATGACCATGAACACTAACGTGACGGAGTCAGTAGCCAATTCGAATTTCCAAATGTGAATTTTCTGATCTGCACCGCCGCTGATCGCTCCTTTCTGCGACAATATTTTACAAATTATTACACATTTGTCAGTGAAAATGCCTAAAAATAAATGTGAAATGTTTTTCAACCAACTTTGTCAGATGTGAGGCAAATTCCCCATATTGGACAGTCGTCTGTTGTCGACGTTTGATCATCACGGACGCACCTCACTGCGTTTTCCTGTCTGCAAAAAAATCGACAAAATATTATTTTTCTAAAAATTTCTAGGGATTCAAGCACAGATCTCGAAAATGAACAGGATCGACACAAAATTAGCAGGATAAACGAACTAAACGTAAGATTTTGTCAAATACCCACCGATCACATATTTCAGTCAGTTTTTACAACAAAAAAATGTGTTTTTACAAGTGTTCGAAAAAAGCCGAAACACTTACAACGACAACCCCACAAAAACACCCCCCCCCCAACCCACTCGACAACCCCTCCATGAGCCAAGTGCAACAGATGCAAGTGGCCGGTCTGCGTGCCCACCAGGAGGTGCTTGTCGCCGGGCAGGAACACGCCCGACACGCAGGGCGATTGAAGGGCGCTCGTGTAGCTGCACTGTTGCGACCCGCGGTTCCATACCTGCGGGGGGATTACAATTGAATTGAGGTTGGATTGGAGGTAAGGCGCATGGAATTATAGAGTGAGCGCTGAAATTGCATTTAGGGAATGAGGGGAACCCGCATTGACCCGATTAGGCGGGCGTCTTTTTTCGGGCGACCCGATTTTTCGTTTGTTTGTTTTTTACTGGCGGAAACGCAATTCGTTTATTGGTGTGAGAGTGATCAAGCTAGGTCATAATATTAGATTTTTTACTCGAAATTAGTTTCAAAATAATTTTCCACTTCATCGTTGTTTTTCAGATTGGCGGAAGTTGTCCCATGTCGGTTATAAAAAATCGTAAAAAGAGTAAATTTAAACTATACTAATCTGAATAATACAGCAATTTAATTATACATATGTACTGACGCTGTCACATTTGACAATTACCTCACTTACCAACACCGATCACACACAAAAAATGCAAAAAATCCACCCAAAATCGAACCTTCACACCATCATTGGCGCCGGTGAACACAGCCAAATTATCATTGGAAAACGCGACACATCTAATCGGACCTCTATGGCCAAAATTTGGCACCACAGATTGTAAGTCGGTGTGGTCGAATTTGGTGCCGGCGGTGATCGGGTTGGCGGATAAGTGCACCACTTGCACGTCGTTGGTGGATAGAGTGATGAATAGCTGCGATTTTGATTGAGGTTGGGGGAATGATTTTGATTTAATTTTGTTTATTGATATAAAATTAATGATTTGATACAAGTTTTATCTTAGGGGGGGGGGGGGGTGATATTCAAAATTGAATATTTTTAATGCGACCTGTCAAAAACAACGTTTTTGCAATAAAAATGCATGAAAAATACAGTAGAGCACAGCGAAACCGGAATAGGTATTGCTCATTACGTAAAAGCTCGGTGTCGACAGCTTCGAAGGAAATAAATAAATAAATAAATGCACATGCTCGCATCGTCGAAAAGCTTACCATATCTACTCGAATGATCCGAAGCAATACCATAAGCAATACCGGTATACCGTGAGCAATACCCGGAACGGTAAAAATCCACATTTTCCGGTACGGTATGGTAAAGTAATTTTAACCATACAGTTACGAGTTCTGATATCAAAATCTTATCTAGCTAACGCTATCACAGAAAACCATTCACTGATATTATTGCGAAAATCCAAATTACACACTACACGTCCACACAACAGTTTTCATTACAGAGCAACCACAGGCAAATTACCGGTATTCACCCACGAAATTTATCGGGGCCACATGCAGTTTCCCACCCCACATTTACAACAAAAAAAAACGAACATATTCTTCCAAAGCTCCATTTTGATCCACTACACGAGCATTCGGGGCAAAAGCTGCCGCCCTGGCCTTCGCTCTGCATTTGTACACGCCTAGGCGGGCGAATTCAACCGACAAATCAGAATCCACCGTTTTCCGGGCCAAATCTTCACCCGATTTTTGTACATCTTCAATCGGCCCGGCGCCAGGATTTTCCGCCCGTGTCCTGAAAGGATGAACGATTTGTAATTTGAGAGAATAGTGGATGAAAATGGGTAGAAAATTGGAAAACACACGCCAAACGTCCAGATAAAAAAAGCACTCGCGCAGGTGTTCTAAAACATGGCAGCAAAAGACCATCATGCTTTATAACATTCCATCGGAGCTCATGAAAGTACCGTATTCCCTCGAAATACCCCAGGGGGTTTATTTTTTCATAGGGAAAATTTATTACAGGGGGTATTTCGAGGGGATTCATGTTTCCTCAGCACTAAAGCACCTGGGGGTATTTGAGAGGGGGGGGGGGGGGTTAATTCAAGGAAATACGATAAATATGTTTTCTGTATGCATGAGCAAAACACATTGCATGCTGCATGCATTTGTTGAAACAGAGACACGCGATATTGGAAATTGCGGTCTAAATACATTTTTCCTAAGGCATTCATATGTGTAGGTCGCTTTATTGTTATACTTCGTGAATAGAGTGAATGAAAGATCCGTATTACCCCCACCCCCTCAGTGAAAAGAATAACTCAAAATAACCCTGCCAGAAATTAACTACTTTAAGTAGGTGTAAGTACTCGGTACGTGACAAGTAAAATTTTAAACCCTATCAGATCAACTTTCACTTGACTCTTTACTTTTCACCAATCACTTGACCTATTATTTGCTGAAGACAAAACGGTGGAATGCAAATCAGTGTACAGCTAGGCGACAAACAAATTACGTTTTGTCTGCTAATGTATGCGCTGATGTATTTACATGTGTACAGTGTACATATACATAAATACATATTTAGTACACACGTGCACTAGCAAGTTGCAACTGTATAAAGTTTCAAGCATTCAAGCGATGCAAACTTGCAAGGTAAACCGAACAGTCATGAAAAACGCCAGAACCACAGCAGCATCAAAAATAAAGCAATGAAATTTTTATGGTTGTTAAGGATTTCATAGCTACATTCATTTACTTGACAGCTGACAAAAAAATGATAGTGACATAAAAACCATAAATTGCAAATAATGTTGAAAACATTTAGGCGACAATAAACCTGTAACTTACTTATCACTAGCCGTCCAAAACAATTCCAGTTGAAAACATTTCCCATCACCAAGCCACATAATATACCTAACAATCCACAGCTGACCCAATCGTAAACGGCGGCAGCGCGGCACAAACTCATGCAGCTTCATGCATGTATGCATGTGAAACTGGGATATCATGCATCCGTGCGTGAGAGCTCGGGAATTTTGGAATTGCACATGCGTAGAAGGCAATGCTGTTTCACTTAAATACAACATTCAACTGTTTTGGGGCGTGAAATTTGTGAAATGAAATGGGAAAAGCGAAGTTATTTCTAAATATTTCGGTTATGTTCCTATAATGAAATTATACAACCGAAACGGGACTTATGCGAGCAAACATCAAAATTTGCAGCATTTTGTAATTTAGCATTGTGTTGATCATTCTGGACCGCGCACGACAACCAAACAAAAACAGAAAAAAATATCAACAAACCTCAAAAAGCTTTTCAACTTTTTCGCCCTTCTCTTTTTCACTTGATCGCTACCGTAAACCGCGAATAAATCTACCGTATTGCCCTGACCGACGCACACGAAAAGTTTGCCATTTTGGCTCACTGCCAATTGTTTGGCGCGGCCTTTCGATTGGCGCAAAAGCGTCCCATATAGACGACAACGCACTATACTCTGAAAAGGGGGCGTGGCTTAGACATGATTTTTGCAAATATGATTTTTGGATTGAGCAGTTGATACTGATAGATGTTACTAATGAAAATAGACAGATTTTGGTCTCGCTCAGATGACGTGTTATACCGTATATCCTCGAATAAGCCCCCCTTCAAAAACTGCCTCCTGTCAGCTGGCTGAGAAAAAAACTCCCCCCTCGAACAACTCCCCCGTTTGATGGATGGATCCATGAAAAAAAACTATATATTTAACTTGCATTTTACTGAATTTTACCTTGAATTGAATTCGGACGAAAATAAACTCCTCCCCTCGAATAACTCCCCAGTCAAAAAACGTCTGACGAAAAAATAACACTTTGGGGACTTACTCGAGGATTTACGGAAAATTATATAAAATATATGATGGAAAAATAAGTTTCAGCTCACGTTAGCCTGATCAAAATACTTGTCACCCTCATTATTTTCGCCATTTTCCCCATCGACATGGGAAATGTCATTTTCGGAGTCAACTTGCATGGCATCGATCTGGGTACCTTGAAGCCAATGCAGTTTGTAAATCGATAATTCCATTTGTGTACTGGCGCACACTAAGCGCGTATCATTTTGCAGCAATGCTATATCGTGAATCTGGAAAATATACTTACAGGTTTTAAGAAGTACGTCAAAAAGCTGAAACAAACAAACAAACATTTTTTTTGCAGAAAAAAATTGAAAGTAACCTCAGATTTGTGGTCAGCGAGTGTGTAGAAGCAGCTCTGGGATTTCATACTCCAGAATTTCACAAAACAATCTTTACCGCTGCAAAAAGATGTTAAAATATTAAACATGAAACGACAAGTGACATTAAACTTATATCTAAAAATTACGTCGCACAATTATTAAAGTGTCGAGTAGCGATTCGAGTCAAAGTTTTTTATAATGCATTTTTTACAAACTCAGAACAATTTTGAATACGTTACACGTTTTCCGGTTTTGTCGCGATTTTTCACAAAACATACACACTATCCATTACACAATTTCCCCACTTCACCTAGAAAGTAGATATTCCCCATCGTGTGTGAAAGCCAAACCACTGATAGGTGCCTTGTGTCCGTTCAAACGGAACAATCCACACTCGTTTACTATGTCCCATAGTATCACTGCAGTATCCTGAATGGAAAGGGAAAAATCTATAAGACACTGAAATAAGTGTATTGGGGAGTTTGGACTTGTATCTGGGTGGTTTCATGTTGACATTTAGATATGGGGTTAGAATTTCAAAAATTTGTATTTTGTATTTGTATTTTGTAAATAACTTTAAAATATTATATTTTTATATTTATTCCGGATTTTTTAGGAAATATTAAATTTTTTTTAGACTTTCTGAGATTATACTTTCCGAAAATTACACACTCGTTAAAACGAATTGGGTATCGATTTCTTGTGACCGGGATTTCATAATCCAGACTCGGTATTGGGCTTCCATTTACACCCAACAATTAAATACTAAAGAAAACTCTTATAAAAATTTCAATTTCAAAGGCCAAACTTACATTTCCTCCACTGGCTAAAGTTAAATCATCGGCACTAAAAATCAATGAAATCACGCCAGCCGTATGCCCGTGAAAAATTACCGGCCCACTGAGTGAGAAATAAAAAAAGTGTGAAGGAAGTTGAAGAAACTAAAATTCATAAAAAAATCTAATTGACGATTGCCACACCGGATTTTAAATTATTTGTTTATTTTCCACAAAATCGGTGTAGTAAATTCGGATTTTGCGGCCAACTCAGCTGGCCATTTTCAACCGTACATTCACTTTACAATTTTTAAGCGAATTTTTCCTTTCAAAGACGTGATAACTGAAAAAATCCCTCCAAAAAACTGCATGACAATTTCATTTATAAAAACACCCCCCCCCCCCTTAAAAACCTTTCAACTGCACTGTCCCCATGTTCATTAGCTCGCCTCTCAAACAACTTAACAGTGCCACTGTGAAATCCAACAGCCAATTGTTTCTGTTTGTGCGACAACTTTACACTGGTTACTTGGTGCTCGTTTTCGGGCGATTCCAAATTTCCTAGCTGCGATAAAAAAATTTAATTTCAAATAAAAACACTGAATTAATCATTCAGAAGATAATTTTACATGATTGTAAGTGAGGGTTGCATCTCTCATCTAGATTGAACATATGTCCATATTTCAGTGAAAAAGTTAAATAAACGATATGCCTCTTCCCAAAGATTTCAAAGTCGACTTTAAATTGAATTAAAATTATTGCGACAAGTGACAGAAACGCAGAGTAATAAACAGCAACCTTTTGCGTGTTATACTAGAAAGTGCGAATTATTTTTCAATTATTAATAGCCACCAATTATTCCAACTTTCCTATCAGCACAATAGTGACTTTGGCATCAAAAATTGTCACACAACGGACGGAAACCCCCAAATGTACGTGAAATTGCGCGGATCAGGAAAAAAATTTAAAAAACCAAGTATACCACTAGTGGAAATTACTGTTGTTAGCCATCTAACGCTATCAAACAAAAAAAATCATCCCAAAGAAACCCCTCACTTTTTCACCCGTGCGAAAATTCCACACGGTGAGCACATTGGCAGTTGGCGCGATGCCAATTTGAGAATCCACGGGAGCTACGGCACAATTTGGAGACGCAATCAAACCAAATGGTGCAGATTCTATACACCATCGATCGTATTCCTTTGTCTGCGGCATTTTGATAGCGCTATTGCGAATTCGACCGCCTGAAAAATAACCATTTGATAAATTGGATTCAGAGATCAGATTTCAGGCTTTGGCTCAGTGCCAGATTTTGGATGTACCAGTTGTACCAGTTATTTTTCGTATGTCAGAATGTTTGAGAATCATTCCAGACAGAAGGAATTTGGCGTATCGTTGGATATTGAACAGTTTAAAACGTAGGGCATTTGTAACGCTGAAAAACTACCCTGAACCCTGGAACGATACTCGAAAAACGATTTTTCGAAGGAGAAAGTTATATTTCTCGAATAAAAAATAAGTTGTGGCATTGTGCCAATTTTGAAACAATTCGAAAAAATAACAGGTGGAATTTTTGGGATGAACGCTGCGGAATTTTGCCGATTGGTCGGGATAATCCACAATGTGAATTCTTCACAAGATGAGAGGCGTCAAGCACACCAGGTTCAGACAATTTACGAAAAAATCACATAAAAATTTCCAATCAAAGGTAGGAGTATTATCGGTAGTGAGTAATGGCGGATTGAAAAAGAATCCATGCCAATTCCCTTTTTGGAAAAATATTTTCAATCCTAATCTGAACCCGCAAAAATCACGTTTCAGTGATTCTTCAATAGGACTGGCAAATGAAAATATTTTCAGCCCCAGCAGATGGAGCTTCGTTTCTTTACCTTTGGAGCTAACTTTGGTTGGATGCCCCAAAAATCATGAAACATATTTTTTACAGATTCAGAGTCTTCAGGGTGTCTACCTCAACATATTTGGGGAACTCACTCTGACCATGGTGTTCTGAACCCGCAAGAAATATGTTTCAATGATTTTTGGTAATCATTGAAATTTTTGATGAAGTGTGGCCTTAACGAATGAAGGTTGATGATTATATATTTTTGAGGGTGGGTAATGGGTGTGGTTTGTTGGGCCATAGAACCACGCCATGGTCGCTGAGGCCCTGAAAATGGTGAAACATTTTTTGGGTAAGGTTTCCAATTTTAGTGCATTCATTGCCCCCCAAAAATTGTGAAACATAATTTTTGCGGGTTCAGTTTGGCCCCATATTCAACCTAAATATCTTTTGATGTCCCTAAAAATGCCTGGAGTACCTCTAACCTCAAACCCGCAAAATTGATGTTTCATCAGTTCTTGAAACATATTTTTTAAGGGTGGCTGTATTTCAGTGGAATCTACAACAGACCACTGAAATAGTCAAGTGCAACTGTTGGAGCACAACTTGCTTGCTCCAACAGTTGCTTGGCATTGCGTCTTTTAAAGGCGTACTACTGGTGATCCAGCTCCCCCAATCAAATTTTGTCACATTTTCAGCTGTTGGATCAATTTCGTGATGCCGACCCGAATCCATCTGGTGTGGCTTTCGAAATTCTCGGCTCAGAACAACCTGAAATTGTGATGAAATTGGCTGCTCTCAATTTTGTGGAGTTCACGATTAGGTTCGACTTTTCCTTTGTAATTACGTTTTGGCACTGGGCCAGAATCTTTGTAATTTCCTGTCCTTGTTTTTCAGGTACAAATGGTCTCAACTCAATAGCGCTGTTCACGACGAAATAAAGCAAAAATGTCTATTGCTGTTAGGTTCTGGTGAGTTTCCTTTTTAAACTCTGAAAGACTTCAACTGTTATTTAAAAAAGTTTTTCATTTTTTAGCCGCGACATCTGGCCAAAACTCAGTTTTGAACACGGGTATCACTCGTTGTGTTGTGGAGTTGGCAAAGCGCCAATGGCCTGCTGAATGGCCAGAGTTTCACGTTGAGGCCTTAGGAGCTGCGAAACAAAGTGTTGGTTTTTCCGTCATGGTTCAATCATCATGTGTCATGTTTAGCATTGAAGAAGACGGTGCCTTTGAGAAACTATAAATAAAAAATGTCTCAAAAAGAAAATTTAGTTCAATTTCTCTGAGAAAAGCCTAAAAATATAAATAAACATGATAGCGATGTTTTTTATTTTCTGCTTATGCTTCATCAGTTCCCAGAAAATAACTCGAATAGAAAGTATAAATTATTTAATGTTTTTGTGCATGTATCTTTGATTTTTCTTATATAAATTTCGCAGAGATTTTCTCACTGCTATTCATGTTACACATTTTTACATTGACATATTTTTATATTTTGGAAATTAGCAATGAGATGTCTGCCAGGCAACTGAAAATTTTACTTGTCAGGTTTTTTCACACTTCAGTGTGGTTGACTCGACTGAGATTTTTGTCAATTTATCTGATTATTCACTTGGAAATTCGCGTGCCCATGCCGTTCACACTTTGAAGGGACTATTTCTGGACTATTCAATCAATCATTTATTGTTCCTCTTGCGTCACGTATCACATGCTTCAGTGACTCTTTTTTCGTTACTTTGCATCTCTCAATGCAACAAAAAACACACAAAATTTAACGCGAAAATAAAACTCGATCGAACTCAACAATTCCTCAACATAACTCCCCTTAACATAACTCCCCCATGCAGCCGTCGTGCGCGCACACAGTAGCTCACATATTTCTCCGTCTATGCGAAGATACGTGCATTTTTCTAAGCGTGGAGCCTATTCAGAGACGGAAAATTTTACATGCGGCTATTGTTGACAATGATGAAACATTGTGGGGAATTGTTAACGTGATTTTAAAGGGAAAATTAGATGGAATGCAATTTGGGGAGGATAGTGTGAAGGTGCGTTGTTTTCCTGTATCAAGTATCAAGCTAGACACTTCAATAGGTTTTTAAATGACAATTTTATGGTATCGATATGTGAGTAGGGTTCAAACGGGATCCCGATCCCGATCCCGGATCCCGTGAAATTCCGGGATTTACCAGTCCCGATCCCGATCCCGAAACCCCAATCCCGATCCCGATCCCGAAATCTCAAAAATACCAATCACGATCCCGATCCCGAAAGTTTTCAAATCCCGATCCCGATCCCGAGAAACTCCCAAGTCCGGGATCCCAATCCCGGAAAAATTAGTGGAAATTATAAAAAGTGAAATAATGACGCTTTTGCATGCAAAAAAAGTGGATGCAAACCCCCAGCGTCAATTTTATGCCACTTTTCTGGCATCCAACTGTGTTTTGAGACAAGGACGTATCCAGGGGGGGGGCGGGGGGGGCTGCAGCCCCCCCCCCTTCCCGGGGTGAGACCCAAAAAGTCCCGGAAAATGCCACTTTTCCTATATATTTTCCGATGTTTCTTAAAAATTTTGCGCGCAAGCGCGCAATTTCGTCCCCATGCATTGTATTTTCAGCGGATCGGCCCCTGTAAACCAATATACTCGGAAATAAAACCCATTTTTGCGATTTTCGCTGTATATGTATGCATTTTACATACATATAAAGCGGTTCCTGGCGCTGGCGCCAACGCCAATAGCGCCATGGAATGGTGCCTTTGTATGGCGCTAGCGCCAAAACGCTTTTCCGTCCCTATATAGGGAAAAATTTTAGGGGGGGGGGGGGCTGAGCCCCCCCCGTTCGCCGGCCCCCGTAAACAAGCAGCCCCCCCGCTCAAAAATCCTGGATACGTCCCTGTTTTGAGACCTTTATGATCAACTGTGAATGCCAGAAAAATGGCCAAAATATCTATCCCTAGAACCCAATCCCGATCCCGGAAAAATGCCTATCCCGATCCCGATCCCGTGACCCCAATCCCGATCCCGATCCCGAAATCTCAAAAAAACAATCCCGATCCCGAAACCCCAATCCCGATCCCGATCCCGATCCCGAAATCTCAAAAAGTGAATCCCGATCCCGAAAAGTCAATCCCGTTTGAACCCTATATGTGAGGTCGATTGCCATATCGATCTGGATATTTAAATTTGATATCAACAATGTCGACATCCTGTAAGGTATTTATGTAGTGCGAATCGTATATATATATAAAAAGGATCGCATGTAAAAGTCGATAAAAACGTCTAATTTCCCAGGCGGCCCTCTCACTCTGCTCAATTCTAATCCAAATTCTGCCATCCGATCGCCTGCAAATCGCACTCAACCCACCAATCAACATTCTGGCAACTTTGTGCACTTGCCTCACAAGTGGGTGGAGTCAGTGTGATGTAAAAGTGGCTACTGCGCAAGCTTTGGGTGCCTTGGCTGACAGAAAGGTGAACTGGTTTGGGGTGGGAGGTTTGTATGGGGCTCGGGGGTGTCGAATGGGGGGTGACACCCTCCCAAATCGCCCACCATCTATGGGCCCACACGTTAGTTGACATCGAGACCAAATGTCAACTGGTGCCGATCCCGATTCAAAGCTTGCTGACGAGTGGACGAACGACGTTCAAACGCAATCTTTGAATTAGGAACGGAACCAGTTGACATTTTGTGTCGATGTCAAGTAAGATGACTGGGGCCATTCTCGGATGTCGCTCAGCCATCGCTCAGGATTCTTAACCCATTTTATGTCTGCAGTATACCGCACTTTTGCACTTGATTTTTTTAATTTGATATGATATTCAAACCCCTGAAACGTACATAATAATAAGGGAGAATGTAAGGTGCTGAAATGCGCGCTCGCGCGCAAAAAGATCGCCGTAGAAGTGTGTCATTTCCTGTCACATTTTTTGCCTGACCCTTCCCTTCCCCCCGCCATGAAGGGGGGGGGGGGGCGGCCGCCCCCCCTGGCCACGTCCTTGATGCGTGCAAAGAATAAAGGACATTTTAGTTAGCCCAGTCCACAGTGTTTTCAGCGGCACTGTGCCGGTACACAAGTTTACCCGGTGCACAAGTAGTAAAAGGGCGCCATGGTGCGGCATACTTTGTCGCCCTCAAGTGGTTCCATTCCATCACTAATCATGTGTACACTTGTTGTTTTCGGACGAGGGGGGTGTTCGCAGGGATTCAATATATAGCAGGTTTTTTCAAGCTTTAGAAGGAAAAAAAGGGAGTAAAAACAGATAGACATGTAGATAATTAGTGCGTTTGGGGGTAACCCAACCCCCCTTCAACCCCCCATGCTGAACCCCTGCAGTGCTCGTGAGGACCCAGTGCTCAAGTACGGGGGTCTTACCTAAGCACCGGGCCTACATTGGCACCGGATATTGCTACTTATGCACCGGGTTCTAGCCTTTTTGGCTGTATGTTCCAGCTCCTAGCCAAGGGGAGAGAAAACAACGGGGAAAATTCCTTTAAGTTAACAAAAATAAAACAATGATAATTTTAACGAGCCCCCATCGGTTATGATGACAGCAACAAAAAAACATAAAGAACGACGTATAGAACGGCGTATAGAACGGCAGTACAGTAATCAGCAGATGAAAGTTATGCAATTGTATTTGAAACATCAAAATTGCGGGTTTGAAAATCAATTTTACAATAGATTTCGTTGTTTGTGGTAAATGTTGACAGTGAAATTTCCGAATGCTATGACTTTCTGAAAATCGAAAACAAATTGAAATTTTCGATCAATTAAAATTGCATATTAACAAACAGCTGTATGTAGTGAAAATTACATGCTGTGTGTTTTTGGAAATTTTTGTGTCACAAGAAATAATAATAAAAACTTTTAAACAATCTCAGGCCTATTTGGATAATTTGCAGTTTTTTATAGTGCTGATTATAACACTTTCTGCAACTTCGCAGGGCGTGAAACAAGAAGAAGTTCGCTTGGGCTTGTCGCTTTTTCAAGATCTTCCGCTAAAATCTATCCTCAGCGCAGCTCTGTTAGTCTCTAAATTTCAAAAAAAAATATAATTTCTAATTTTTGCAACAAAAAATAACTTTGCTAACGCGTTCTGAGTTTTTCTAATTTTTCTAAAGCGTTATACCAAAAATACTTTCTAACTGCAGAGAAGCTGCGTCCAGCTGTGAACAAATGTCAGAAATTTCTGGAGATGAAAATGGTCCTTACTCACTTCTACAAGAATTGTGTGACATGTTGAATTCCATGGCTGCGAGATTGTCTAATGCTATGGTTAGAAAAATTTTTTTTTAAATTCGCTACGTAGAATTTATAAACGTGTTTTGTCCATTTTGCAGATGGTATTGCCTTTGAAAGATTCCGAGAGAAGTGCTGTGAGCTCCGTGTTACCGCCATTTTTGGATGCTTTGGGAGCATTTTTGGCCCATCCATCAATTGTTGGTCCATTGAAGGGTATTTTCCTTGTTTTTTAAATAGAATTTTTCCTGAAAACTTCACTATTACAGCGACTAAATGTGTCGGCAGCGAGTGCTATCTGTAATCTATCTAGTGAGAAAAATTCCAAAGTTTTGGCAAGCATCCAAAATGTGTGGCTAACGAAAGTCGACCAGTTTGCACTGAGCGTTTGCAAAATAATGCAATCCAATACCACAGAGGAGATTTTCCCAGCTATGGCATCTGGCAAAGTGCCAAATGACGATATACGGTCTATTGTAAAATTTGCATCTGTCGATTATGACACCAAAATTGAGCTGCACGCCGATTGTTTGGGTTTGTTTTTGAAAATTCCGTTTCTGTCTGAAATTTGACTGTATCATTTGCCTACCCAACACTGACTTTCAAAATCATAACTTTGCATTGGGCAGTTTACCACCAAACTAAGTTGATGTTTGTAGGGTGGTGTGTAGGGTGTCAAAAAAAAAATTTTCCGGAAAACGGAAACGGAAAAAAAATTCAGCAGCCGGAAAACGGAACAGAAAATGGAAAAAAATTTGCACTTGACGGAAAACGGAAACGGAAAAAAATGTCAGTGGCCGGAAAACGGAAATGGGGCCGGAAAAATGGAAATGGAAAAATGCAATTTGCACGGAAACGGAAAATTTTGCTGAAGTTTTGCTGGAAAATGGAAAAAAAATTTGCTGAAATTTTGCCGGAAGTGGAAAAAATTCACATAATTGACAATCTGCATGAATGTTTACCAGTTTGGCTGGAACAGAAAACAGAAAGTTGAGCCAGAAAACGGTAAAATGAGGCAGAAAAACAGAAAACTGAGGCGGAAAGCGGAAAAACTGGAGATTGAGCTGGAAAACGGAAAAAGGCAGAAAAACTAAAAGTTTGGCTGGAAAACTGAAAATGAGCCGGAAAAACGGAAACGGAAAAAAGTGGTCGGAAAACGGAAAAAAAATTTCAGCAGCCGGAAAATGGAAAAAAAATTGCCTGCGGAAAACGGAAATTTGACACCCTAGTGGTGTGACATTTTTTACAATACAGGGAAGAAAACACATGAACTAGTGATTTTTCAGGCGAAAATGGGCGGTAAATTTGATGTTGACAATTATGGCAAGATGTTGACAAATAAGCACGTTTGGGAGCCTTTGAAGAAAAACAATTTTAAAGGGGTCATTGAAAAAAGTGACTTAATCGAAAATTCTCACAATACTAAAGAAATATGGCAAATTATCTTGAGGCTATAAAAATCACCGTTCCATCGTTTTAAGATGGACAGTCACAAAACAAAATGCTTAATTAACCCTAGAAACTTTGAGTACTCAAAGCTCTGTCAATCAACACAAAATATAGGCCAAAGCCCTCTCAATAAAAGATTCAGTAAGGGCACCAAAGCATAAACTAAATGCTAATTGAAACATCAAAGAAACGGGTTTTTATTATAACAAGTTACACTTTACTTCAAACTTTTATTTTTCAATTTCAAACTTCAAATTTCTGCTCTGCAAATACCTATGTCTGCTGAGTAGCAAAAAAATATGTTTTAAATTCGCAGCATTACGCGCGCGATGTTTGAGTTTTGCACAAGCTTGTTGCAGCAGCGATGCCAGCCAGCAAAGTATGGAAATTTGGTTGAATTTATGCCTTCAATGGATAGCTTCACTTGGATCTAATTGGCAAAATCGTTAGTTAAATGTGTTGTGTCAATTGCTGTGAAGTTTTTTTAGGTAATGGTTGTTTCTGTAATTCGGTGTGTGAAGTGTATAATACTATCGCTGTGAAAAAAGTCGTTGAAAATGTTTATGTTAATGAATCAAGGCGATGAAAATGTGTACAGTAAATTTATGAATAAACATTCTCAAACAAATCACTGATATTGTATTGATCTGAAGATAATTATATCTGGCCAACTGAGGTCCTGTAAAGTTGACTGTCAAATGTTGTGTAAAATGTCAATCAAAACAAAAAAAATATTACTGAACTTTGCAGGACAATAATTATTGACACTTTACACATAGGGTTTGGGGTTGGCAGCTGGTTATGTATCGATATTCAGAATATTTTTTTTGCAAAAAAATCTCCAAAATTTCAATTCCCCAAAAAATTTACCCCTTTTCACACAGTTATCGATATTCAGTGTATTTTTTTGCCAAAAAAATTCTCCAAAATTTCAATTGCCACAAATTTCATCCCTTTTCACACAGTTACTTCCGGCGAATGGGAGGGCATGTCGCGTCTATGCAAGCAATGCCTTCAATCAATTTCCAATCGGGACGATTTTGTTGTTGCCGGTCAAAAAATGGCGCCTGTCTCGTTACTTTTGGAACATTGGGATAATTTGTCAGTGCTGGCATCCGCTGGCTTGGCACAGTGCCAATGGAAAATGTTGGATCGATTGTTGTCCGTTCAAAGTGCTCTGTTTGTTGTGCTTCCAGTTTTTGGAGACAGAGTGCAGCCGTTTTTGCAGCACGTTGGTTTTTTTGCGTGGCATTCGTATTTGTGTTTGGTATATCAAAAAAAATCGGGAAAAAATTTCTGTGGCTTGCAATCCAACAATTTTCCAATTGACTTGAATTTCGACATTGATTTTTGAAGAAAAAAACTACATCGGGAAGCCATCGGTCACAATCCTGGATGAAATTTGACATCGGTCACAATCCTGGATGAAAAAAAGAAGAAAAAATTGCGCTAATTAAAAAAACATTTTTCAGACATTCAGTGTATTGTGCGCTTCTGGTGGCTCTGAACAAGATCTGAATTTGATGAAAAGACATTGCTGTGCCAATTTGGTATATCTGGTGACTTCCTTCACGCAAGTTGTATTGGTCGGTTGTTTTTGACGTTTTTATGGCGTTCCTTGCGTTTACTTGATTTTGTCTTGTCAAATTTTGCCATGCAACGCGCCTTTTTACGGTTTTTTTCTTAAGAACGTGCCAGCAGGGACGTATCCAGGTTTTTTGAGCGGGGGGGGGGGGGTAGGGTTCAAACGATATATCGTATCGAATATCGGATATCGACCATTTTTAATATCGAGTATCGATATCGAAAATTTTGAAAAAATATCGAATATCGACCATTTTTTCGATATATCGAACCTATATTGTGTCCCAAAAAAAGTTATCATTTTCATTTTGAGATATTTATGATTGATCTGATGTGCTTGATCTGATCTGAGAATTGTATTAGATGAGTAAAAGTACAGTACTTATAATGTCATTTTTGTTGGAGTGCTAAATTTGAAGCCAGAAAATGTTGATATTCTATTTTTTGCAACATGCCCTTAGCAATCAGGTTATCAGTATAAACTGTAATATCTACCAATTGTTATTTGTCTGATACACATTGATTCATCATGTTTTTTTTCTAAATGTTCTACTTTTGAGTGATGTAAACCTTGTTAAAATCACTTGTACTATTCACATTTAACTAAAGAGATGATTAACCATGCGTGCAACCACATAAAAATACAATATGTCACTTGAAATATGCCTTGCTATACCAAAAGCAAATCGCAATATCGAATATCGAAAATATCGAATATCGAATATTGACCATTTTTTAATATCGAATATCGATATCGAGGTTCCATATCGTATCGATATCGAATATCGAGTTTCAGAAAAAAATATCGAATATCGATATCGAAAAGTCATATCGTTTGAACCCTAGGGGGGGGGGGCTGTTTGTTTACGGAACCCGGCGAACGGGCTCTGCCCCCCCCCCTCAATTTTTGCGTATAGAGTGACGGAATGGCGCCATGGCGCTGGCGCCATTTGTAGGCACCACGCCATGGCTCCATTGGCGTTGGCCCCATCGCCATGACATGCTGGATACGTATGTAAACATACATCCGATTCAATGAATTACCCAAAAACATCCGCAACTTTACACGAAACCATCAAAATTTTCATTCCCATACCTTTCAGCCGCACGCTTCATTCCTGCTCACCAGTTGCAGTGTGGCCGATTCACACATAAGCATATCGCAGCGGGCCACCTTGTACCAGGTGCCAATCCCGGACCCTGTCAAATGTCCTGTAAAATATCAAATGTAATGCAAAGTGTCAAAAGTCATGTAAAGTGCCCTAGAAAATGGCAAATGTACATTTGCCATTTTACAGGGCATTTCACATGACTTTTGACACTTTGCATGATCTTTGACATTTTACAGGACATTTGACAAGGTCTGGAAATGCCCCAAGGTGCCCATGTTGTTAGCCAATTATTTGCCCCAATTTGAGGACAGGAAAATGTGCTGGACTGCTTTGTTGAGTGGAAGTGTGCAGTATTTGAAGGGGATTGAAATGTTGGTTGTTTCTGTTGTTGTTTGGGAATTGACGGTGGGCAGGTGATAAAAGTGTCAGTAAGTGTCAAGTATAGTTTTGAACATTCAGACACTTGTCACTGATAAATGTACTCGACTTATTATTTAAAACACCACTTTTTGTCGGTTGTCATCTCCATAAAGTATTGTGTATAAGCTCTTGATAATTTAGCGTTGTTCACTCATTTCCATATAAAAATTTAAATGAAATAAATGTATGTGAACTGAAAATTCTAACAAATTCGCAGGCACCTTGTATCAGCTGAAAATTTGATAAAATTCCTCGGATGGGCTGATCAGGCACCCAGTGAACAAAATTCAGAGGGAGATGTGTTTCTGGAAAATAGAAAATTGGTGGGTAGACATATTGAAAATTTCAAATATGGTGAAATTTCACATGGTTTTTCTGTGAAGACAAAAATGTAAGTTATCAACAGCCTATTTGTGATGAAAATGGAAAACAATAATGAAAAAGATTTGATGTGTGTCCTCGCTGCCTATGAAAAAAAATCGGCATATTCAGGCCTCGCACGATAGCGCCAAACTGATCCCCACCTGAAAATTTGAATGTTCAATTTTCTGGTATTTGTCGTAATTTTGACATGCTCGCAAATCGGATGTGCACGACAATGGTCCCACACACGCTAGTTGACGCCAAAATTAGCGTCAACTCAGAGTCAACTGGTCAAAAATTCAATTGACTCTGAGCCATTCACAATATGTATCCAAAAAATCCCCTTCTTTCATTCTACATCAATCGACTTCTCAATATTTCTTAATCAACACAGATAAAAAATTAAAAATAGTTATACTTAAAACAGTTGACTCTGAGTTGACTCAATCGACTTCTAAAAAGTAGCGTCAACCACCGTGTGGAGCGCCATTGACAAATTCGAGAGATACAAAACAATGAAAAAGTCAGAAATGATCAGTTTCGCAAATCGCGTGGCCCATATGGCTGTCATGCAGGCAGCAATGGCAGCCCACACACCAGTTGACATATGAGTGTCAACTGGTCTTTGTCAACTCAGATTTAGGCTTCACGTGTCGTTTCGATCTTCCAATTCACTATCACTTGCTAATAGATCAATCCATCCGATAGAAAAAATTCAAAATATCATATTTAGATATTAAAATTCATCTATTTCCAACCCCCAAAACCTTTACAGCTACGCGGCCATCTCTCAATCCTATGTGGCCTCCTAAACCAATTCAAACCAACTGAACCCCAACTAGATGTGCCAAATATTCTGGCAATTTTAGAACCAGCCCTAAATTCGATTTTCGGTCTTTTGCGCTGCGTGCACTCCATGCAAAGTGCTTACAGGGTGATTCATGAAAGTTACGGTGGCGTGCGGGTTTTTGGCATTACGCCAACAGAGATTCAGACGGTTTCTGGTTGGTTTGACTGTTTTTGGTTGTTTTTGCGTAAATTATTTGGGTCACACTTTTTTCATCTTGTTAAACTTCCACTGAAACGTCACTTGGACTAGTAAAGTGATAAGCTCCTTTGCCTTAGGTGATAACTCGAGTAAGTGGCAAGTAGGGTGGCCGAACTTATCGTACCGCCTACCTAGGGATGGCCAAGGTTTTTTTCAAAGGTTTTAATAAAAAACGTTTTATTTTTTTTTTTAAACCCGACCATCGAAACCGTTTGTTTTTTTTAAACCTTGGCCAAAATTTTTGGTACTAAGCACTGGGTATTTTGCATTTTTTGCGCGTAAGCGCGCAATTTTACCTGCACTACCATTTGTGGTGATTTTCATTGGTTTTGAAGCATTTTTAGTGTAAAAGCTTCCATTTGTTTGTGCTATTATGTCATAATAAGCCACGATGTGCTAGTGTAGTATATAATTTACAGCCAATGTGCCCCCACATACTTGTGCAGTGTGAAACACCACTGCCAATGTGTTAGCCTGCTCTTATATCCTTATTTAAGCACTTTTCCATACCCAACTTCACTTGAAGTCCCGAATGTTCAACAAAAGGCGATATCCGTAATAAGTCGACATAAAACAGATATTTTTGACAGAAATCACCAGTTATATTGGCCCTGCGCACACTAGTTTTCACACGAAATTTCGAAAAATCATAAATGAGCTTTGAACATGTTTGAGTTTTCCACAATGAGTCATTTTTAATCTCCGTCAACTGTAGTTGACGGCCACCTCATTGTGGAAAACTCAAATGCGCTCTAAGCTGATTTGTGAGTTTTCGAAATTTCGTGTGAAAACTAGTGTGCGCAGGCACAATGTTATCCCATGACACTACAGCCATTCTTTGGCTGTTTATCACATCACAAAGTACTGTCACCTGTCTGATTTACCTGTAAACCCTTGTTTACCTCGATCCGGATGGTTGTGAATTTTTTTAAAACGTTTCGTTCATGCCCCCCTGTAAAGGTTTCGGGAAAATTGACCCAACTCAAAAAATAGCCCAAAGAGTTGTCTACATGATGTACGGATTGCCCCCCAATATAACGCCGCGTGGGCCGTGTAAGCGGGCCACGCATTTTTTTATACAAAAATGCAGTGTTTACCTCGGTCCGGATGGTGGCTCCAAATCTTATATAGTCTGTTTTTCAAGGCCAGAATTTGGCCGAAACATAGAACAGTGTCCTGGCTTAGTGCCAAATGCCATTTCAACGGCTTATTTACAGGCAGAAATAAGATTAGGATATTTTCAATTTGCACTGTTTTGTACTGCGGATCACGATCAGCTGTCATTGTGATCATTTTATCGCCTCATCTTACATCTATTAACACAGAAAATGCTTCCACCAGAAAGAGAAATCTTTCGCGGTATTCTTAAAAACCTACTCCGCTTAAATACACCCTTCCCAAAAATGAGATATTGAGGGGTGAAATTTTAAAAAGTTATTACATTTCGTCCAGGGAAGGAAATTAGTAGTAAGTAAAATTTAGAAATGTTTTTTAAATTTCACCCCTCAAATTCTCATGTTTGGGTGGGTTAATTTAAGCGGTGTAGATTTTAAAAATACCGCCAAAGATTTCTCTTTCTGGTGGAAACATTTTCCGTGTTAATAGATGTAAGATGAGGAGATAAAATGATCACAATCACAGCTGATCGTGATCCGCAGTACAAAACAGTGCAAATTGAAAATATCCTAATCTTATTTCTGCCTGTAAATACGCCGTTGAAATGGCATTTGGCACTAAGCCAGGACTCTGTTCTATGTTTTGGCCAAATTCTGGCCTTGGGAAACAGACTATATAAGATTTGGAGCCACCATCCGGACCGAGGTAAACACTGCATTTTGGTATAAAAAAATGCGTGGCCCACTTACACGGCCCACGCGGTGTTATATTGGGGGGCGATCCATACATCATGTAGACAACTCTTTGGGCTATTTTTTTAGTCGGGTCAATTTTCCCAAAAACTTTACAGGGGGGCGTAAACGAAACGTTTTTAAAAAATTCACAACCATCCGGATCGAGGTAAACAAGGGTTTATACGTTGACTCATGACCATATCTGGAAGCTTTTGAAAAAAACGGTTTTATTTTTAAAAAAACCCTGTTTTTGAAAAAAAAACGGGTCCGTGTCGTTGAAAAAAAACTTTTCCGGCCATCCTTTCGCCTACCGTACTATTCAGATTTACCGTTTACCCCTAAATTTAACATTTACCGTACCGAACAGTTTACCGCAAAATAGAATGTTTACCGTACCCTGGTGACAAGTGTACCTGTCACTTAAATATACCTTCAATATAAAAGTTCCGTTTTCACTTTCACTACCTAGTAGATTTTTTCCAGCCACCCTACAAGAGCCGAGCAACAACGAAGGAACTGGTTCGGATGAAACTCAAGAATGTGCAGATCAAAACAGGGGGTCAATTGAAAACTCTGCACTTGATGCGGCGAGACAATTTTACTTGTCACTCTTAGAGGCAACGTCAGTTTGGGGGGGGGGGGGGGGGTTATTGTTGGAAAAAGTGTCAAAGTGGTGCCGTGGCACTTTTTGGAGCAGCGGTTTAGTAGGGGGTGGGGGTCGGTCATCTACCGTATTTCTTCTAATAGAAGGGCAGGTCTCCAATAGAAGGTAGAAAGTAAAATGGCTGCAAATGTGCAAAAAGCAAAAAATAAAAGCTATTTTGGTGTGACGATTTGTTTCTTAAGATATATTGAACTCTATGAATTGTTTCAGATTATGCTAAATAAAAACTGTGAAGTATACCCTGCAAAATGTTGGCTCAAATTGAAAAAGGAGAAAAAATAGAAGGGCGGTAAAAAGTTGACAAATAATAGAAGGGCACCCTTCTTTTAGAAGAAATATTGTATCAATCCGGAGGAAAAAATTTTGGCTATACTCGGCGGACCGCAAGCTATGCTTTTTTCTGAAGGAAACACTTCATCATGACATCATCATTAATAAAACAAAAATAATTCCAGCAAAAAAAAATGAAAAAACATTTCGGGAAAAAAAACATTATTCGTTTGTACGCGACTCCGCCTTTTTCTTTTTAGAATTTTTTTTGTTGTGAAAGTGCATACATAAGTATCCAGCTTGCGCGTAATTGACCAAGACATAAGTAATTTTGGGCGCATACTTTGCGGTCTGCCGAGTATACTAACGGTCCTGACCCCCCTCCCTTGTCGATTATCAGAATCTCATAGCATAAGGAAATTACACTGGCAACATTTACCACAAATAACGACATTACTATACGCGGCGGACAGCACACTTAGTATGAAAACCTACCGTACGCACTAGGTGTGCTGTCCGCCGAGTACACTATTGTATAAAAATTATTTCCGAACCCGCTACTTTGATGTTTCAATTACAATTGGGTAACTTTCATTTACGAATCACTGCCTGCCATTCTATTTGCCGTTCTTTCGCTCTTCATGAGCGAAATTTTCTGTTGCTGTAAATCTTAACCGATCGCGGCTTGTTTATCATAAATAATTGTTTTATTTTTGTTCACTTTTTTTGTGGACCGGCTAACTACTTATAAAATGACCATTACTTTTTATTTACATGGTCAAAACGATATCCGTATGCAGTTTCTGTTAATCGAGCAGCTATCTATCACTCTTGACCCCCCCCCCCCCCTCCAATCGGCTAGCTATAGAGAGCGATTTTGGGGAAATTTTACCCTAATTGTTGTTCAAAATACCTATTTTCATACCTTTTTACCACAATATTGCTATCGTGATTTTTCTGATTTCAAAATAATTATCATTCATGTGAATTATCGATTATTTTCAACTACTTTAAAAGCTATATATGTAGGGCTCGAAACTCGATTTTTTTCAAACTCGAGTTCGAGTCACAACCCCAAAATTTTTACGGTCGAGTCGAGTCAGGCGAGTCAGTGAAAAGTCGAGTCGAGTCGGGCAAAAATCTCGAGTCTCGAGACGAGTCAGATGCGTCACTTTCTGGTATGACCCTTGCAGAAATTTTGGATACTGGTTTCTCTACCAATGTCTTCACACACACTAAATGAATCATATGAATATGATCAGCTACAACCAGGGATTTATCCAGTATTGTTGAATGGGGGTGGAATAGGCGCCGCCCCCCCCCCCCGTTTGCCGGGCTCCGTATACAATCCGCCCCCCCCCCCCGCTCAAAAATCCTGCGTATGTCCCTGCACTGACCCCATCATAGGCATCACAAAATGGCACAATTGGCAATACAAAACTTTAGTTTTAACATCATTCAATGCATATGGCAAGCCAATCAATGATATATCATTCATGTGGTGTGGAAATGCGCCATTGTGCGCAAAAATTTTGAAAAATATGTCAAAAAAATTCATATAAAAATAGATTTTTTGAGATAAGCCTATGGGAACCCCGACTCGAAATTTGGCAAAATTTCGAGTCGAGTCAGGCAAAACCCTCGAGTCTCGAGTCAGGGCAATATTTTTCCGGTCGAGTTGGGCGAGTTGAGTCGGTACCCAATTTTACCCTCCAGTCACAAGTTGAGTCGAGTCGAGTTTGAGCCCTATATATATGTCCTTATTACGGTTGGCACTTGATTTTTTTAACTGATTTTGTTTAAAAAAATCTGATTTTTTTTAAATCAAAGGGTGGAAACTGATTTTAATTTTAAAAAATCAAAAGGCAAAATTTCTGGTAGACTTGCACTAGGTATTTTGCATTTTGTTGCGCGCAAGCGCGCAATTTCTCATGCATATTTTGCATTTTTTTGTGCGCAAGCGCGCAATTTCTCATACATATTACCATTTGTGGTGTTTTCATGGGTTTTGGGGCATTTTTAGTGTAAAATCTCCCATTTATTCATGTTACCGCAGAATAATAAGCTGTGATATGCTAGTGTAGGGATGGCAAGCGCTTTTTTTAAGCGCTTTTTTTTAAAAAACGCCGCTTTTTTTTAAAAAAAGCGCTAGGGTCCCAGCGCTTTTTTTAAAAAGCGCTAGGGTCCCAGCGCTGGCAAAAATTTTTGTACTTATGCACTAGGTATTTTGCTATTTTTTTGTGTGCAAGCGCAAAATTTCACATGCAAATTACCACTGGTGGCTGTTTTCATTGGTTTTGTGGCATTTTTAGTGTCATTGCTTCTATCCCTGCATGCTATCATGTAATAATAAGTTGTGATATGTTAGTGTAGTATAGAATATTCAGCCAATGTGCTCCCAAATACTTCAACAGTGGGGAACATTAGTCTCAATGTATTAGCTTTCTCTTATAGCCTTATTTATAAGCACTATTTCATGCCTAATTTCATTCGAAGTCATGAAACATTCACAAACTGCGATATAAATACATAATGAGTCAACATAAAAAGTAATTTTTTTGGCAGAAATCACAACACTGATCATGTTATCCAATGACTACACAGCCATTATATGGCTATATATCATCACAAGTACTGCCACTTGTCTGATATACCTGTATATATTGATACAGAACCATATTTGGGAGGTTTTTAGGGAACGTCTCAACATTTTTTGAAAAAAAGCGAAAAAAGCGCGTTTTTTAAAAAAAAGCGCTTTTTTTAAAAAAAAGCACGGCCGTTAAAAAAAGCGCTTTTTTCCATCCCTATGCTAGTGTAGTATATAATATCAAACCAATGTGCTCCCACATACTTCTACAGTGTGTAACATCACTGTCAATGTATTAGCCTTTTCTTGCAACCTTATTTAAGCACTATTCCATGCTGAACTTCACTTAAAGTCACGAATGTTCGACAAAAGGCGAGATATGTAATAAGTTGACGTAAAATGGATATTTTTGAAAGAAATCACTGCTTATAATCTATCCCATGACTCCACAGGCATAATATCACCACAATAGACATAATACATTGTCTGACACGTAACATACACATATATTTTTCTCTATACCCCCATTTTGGGCGATTTTAAAAAATCTGATTTTAATTTATTTATTTTTTATTAAATTTTTTTTTAAATTGATTTTTTTTCAAATCAAGGTGTTTAAAAAAATGGATTTTTTTTCCAACCCTAGTCCTTATATATCTATTTTTTGTCATTTTTCACATTTTTACTGATTTTTTGATCTATTACTTTTGTCAATTCACAATATTCCCTGTTTTTCAGACAATTGTGTGCGGGGTGCCTGGTGTCGAAATTGTTTGTTGACAGCCACTCGGATATTGGATTTTTTGGTCATCCCGCCGCGCCGCAATTTTTAGCACTCGCCGCCGCCGGTTGGTATTTTTGCTTTGTGGTTAGGTTTCGAAAAAAAACTTGAGCTGTGTATTTTTGAAAAAAAGGAAAACCAAGGTTTAAAAATATTTATTCTATTAAATATTCTTAATATCAATACCTATATAAAATACAAAAAAAAATTATTAAAAAAAATCCAAAAAATTCCCTTACACATAAGAACACGATTAAAATTGTGAGGAAAAACTAATAATATCTACATCGAAAATTCATATCGTCCCAGCACTGTAAACGTCACACTGAGATCAATAATAAATACAATACAACTGAGGCGTCCAATTCTAAAAGTCGACAAGTCCAACATACACTCCGGGGAAAATGTCTTTATGTTCCTGATCAGGAACAAAAATTTTTGACGCCCTCACATTTAATGTGTGAGCACTGTCAAGGCATATATTTATAGTAGAAAAAATCTTGTAGATGAAGGTGCCTTTGTGTCACATGTCAATTCTCAGATTTCCGAGTGCATTGCTCCTCGTATAATGGCCATCTGAAAGCAAATTTCTGGTAGAAAAAGTCTTTGTTTTTTTAAAATGATGTTAAGACGGTGTAAAAAAACATGTTAGAACAAAAAATAAATAAATAGATAAACATATAAAACCTGCACTGCTCAAATATCACACAAATTTGTAATCAAAATGTAAAAGTGAGTGGGCCCCGCAACTAAAACGAATCAGCTCTGTCAGTCTGTTGGGGACTGAATCATACAAATATCAACCAGGTATGGTGCATATTTTTTTATTGGAGAACAATTTGAAAATGTTGGCACCATGCCAGCTCATGACTGCACTGATTTTTCGAAACGTAAAAGAAATTTAAAAAGACCGCGCGGTAGGTGCTCCGGTTTTGTTTAGTGGAATATCCAGTATATACGCGGGAGAGGGGCCTTATTACTACTTTGGGGGGTCAACATCATGCCTACCCCTATGTATGAGTTTCACCCCCCCCCCCCCAGCAACTCATACTTAATGGATAGTTCACCATTGAACCAAAAAAATCAAAAACAAAGACATTTTTCCCGGAGTGTATGCAAATTTCGAGTGAAGCCCGGAGACGTCATCAGGGGCAACTTCTGCACATTTTTCATTATTTCCCATAAATTTTTTGGCCTCACATGCCCATGGCAATTTGGGGAAAAATGCGAAAAGTTTGGGCAAGAAGTCGACAAGTCCACTTAGTTTTGGGCTAAAAGACGACAAGTCCATCATCCGCATCCTTTTTATGGGAAAAAACGCAAGAAATGTGATAAGTCCACTGTGGACACCGATTTCTAAAAGGCGACAAGTCCATAATTTTCCCATAAGGCAGCCTCTGCTTCCCCGGGAACAAAGATGTTCTCGCGTGCAAGAAGTCGACAAATCCATTTCCCTCCCCGAAACAGTTTTGCTCTGACCAAATGAAATTTTATGGACACCCCATTTTTCACATATACGTTGAGATTAAGGACTGAAAATTTGACACTTTATAGTCAATATATGGAACTTAATGGAAAACATGAGAGAGTTAAATTGGACACGCACCACGGGCCTGGAATTGGGTCTGAAACTTAAAATGCGATTTACTCAAAATCGCATTTTGTGGTTTTGTCGACTTTTAGAATAAGACGCCTCAACTTTAATATAACTAAAAAACTAAAACAACAATAAAACTAAAAATAATTTTTCAGGCTGTCTTGAACACGTATCTGACCATAGATTGCGCTGGGTGCTACGCAGAATATGGAAACCAATAATTAGCGCAACTCGGGACATAAAAAACGGGCAAATATTTCTAGTTTTGTTGCCTGCATTGAGAATTTTACTGTCCTATTTTGTGGATAGATTAGAGTCCAGATGGAAAGTGGTCATCTCAAATGGTTGGTTGCTTTTTTTTGTTTGTTTTTTTCTGTGTATTTTTAATAGTGAGAAAAATGTGGCAATTGAATTGATAGATATTTAGCTGGCTTTTGGCCACCCCACATTTTCATTGCTTGTGATTTTTTTTGTATCTTCTTGTCGTTGACCAGGATTTGTTGTAACTTCTTCTCACTGCGTACTATTTTAAACTACTATTTCTACCTACTTAACCTACGAAACCTACTATTTTAACGTTTCAATTAAATTGTGTTCAATATTTACCAGCGCTGTCTTTTATATCGCAGAAGGCATATATCCTAATAAATAAACTTAAACTTGAAATAAACTTTGGGATCACTCTTCGATGGAGAATGGGTGGTGGATTTTTGTGTTTTAACATACTAAATTTAGGGAGAAAAATTTAGCAAAAATAAATTTTCGCAGGAACTATCCATTTAAGATAATATGGTATCGCTATACTAATCTAATCGCTGCATTCACTGATACGTTTGGTTCCGCAAATGCTGAAATAGTATTTTAGAAATTTTTGTTGTTGAAAGAAGACTCGCCTTTCTCAGAAAGTTTGAAAATTTAAGTAATTTTTAATGCAGGCGATATTCTGTTCAATTTTCACTCTACCGTGTAGGCCTGTCTTTCGAATTGAATACTACCATTATTTTACCGAAAAATACCTGCACATCAAATTTTCCAGCGTGCACAAACACGTCCAGTCAGAACGATGAAAATACAACCTCTCAAAATGGCACTCAATATGAAAACCTGCGAGCGAATAGAGCGGAGGTTTTTTTCGAGGATGTAACCACAATTTTGGCCAGGGAATGGACAGTGCTTTGCTCTACTATGGTGCTGCCCGGTGGGGGTAATAAGGGTTTGTTTTGGGGGGGGGGGTTTAAGGTGATTTTATGTACAGGGGGGTTTGAGGTATCTCTAGAATTTGAACGTTTTTGCGGGGCTTATGTGTGTGATAGATCGATTTCAAATATATGTAGGTATAGATAGCTGAATTCCTGATTCTAATGGAAGTAGCCCCAGGGGTTTGTTTATTCGCCTATAAATTTTGAGGACGTAATTCAAGCGAAAACGTAGTTTGGTTTCGTGGTGGTTTTTCGTTGATTCTCTGTATGGCTTTTTTTAAATTTTTGGTAGAATGTAACTCCCGCCGTTGAAAACCCTCACTGTACCATATTTAAAAACTATGATTTAAATTAATTTCAGCTTTAAACTGTATTTTGTATTGGTTACAATATTATCCCTTTTCCACAGGTTCCGTGAATGAAAATCCAACAGTGAGCAGACTAGCTGCAGCCCTGCTTGATGACACGGTATGCATTCATATGTCGACTTTGAATTGCCCCCCACACACTAGATTTCTACTGAAATGTTGAATAATTTGGAAAAATTATAAATCAAATTTAAACGCATTTGAGTTCACCAGAATCAGGTGTCTGTCAACTAGTATTCATTGAGTAAAGAAAGTAATTCATTCCGGTAAACTCAAATGTGCTCAAAAGATATTCTATGTCGTCTCCCCCCCCCCATCTTCTATTCTAACAAATTCAGCAACAAAAACAAAAACAACAATATTCTCAAATCCCAGGCTTGTGTGGGCCACTTGGTCGGCGGCTCTTTCCACGCCTTGTCCTGGCCGGACACGATCGCCGCCGCTCGGGCTGCCCGCATCGCATCGGCGCTGGTGGCGCATGTGTGTTTTCTTGTCTGGTGGGCGTGGCTTGTCGTATTTGGGCGTGGACGATGGACTCGTGGAATGTTTGCGCTATTGCGAAACTAATGGAAAATTGTGATTGGATGAGTCGTTTTTTACGGTACAAATGTCGTCTCAGTCAGGACGTACCTAGCCAGGATTTTTGAGCCTGGGGGGCGGATTGTATACGGAGACCCCCTAAAATTCGACTCCTGTAGTATGGGAATGGCGCCAGTGCCATTCGTTGGCGCCGCTGGCGTTGGCATTGGCCCAAAGACCGCTGTATACACCTGTATTTACAGATATATACATAGACGTGGACAAAACTGAAGTGTATTCTCACAGGATTTTCGGCTGCCGAGATAGGTCAGCCGAAAATACGTGTTGCGTGAAGGAAAAATGCACGTTGAGATAAATCGTTGCACGAAATGCACGAAAAATATTCCACGTTGCCGCCCCCCCCCCGCTAGGGTTCGAACGATATGACTTTTCGATATCGATATTCGATATATTTTGTTCTGAAACTCGATATGGAACCTCGATATCGATAATCGATATTCGATATTGAAAAATGGTCGATATTCGATATTTTCGATATCGATATTGCAATTGGCTTTTGGTATAGCAAGGCATTTTTCAAGCAGCATATTGTATTTTCATGTGGTTCTCTTTACTGAAATGTGAATGGTACAAGTAATTTGAAAAAGGTTTACATTCGTCAAAAGTAGAAAATGGAAGAAAAACATGATGAATCAAAGTGTATCAGGAAACAACAATTGGTAGATATTACATTCCATACTTATAACCAAATTGCCCTGTGCATGTTGCAAAAAATAGCATATCAGCATTTTCAGGCTTCAAATTTAGCACTCCAACAAAACTGACATCATCAATATTGTACTTTTACTCATCAAATAAAATACTATAAGTAAATCAGATCAATCTCAAATATCTCAAAATGAAAATAATAACTTTAATTAGGGACACAATACAGGTTCGATATATCGAAAAAATGGTCGATATTCGATATATTTTTTTAAATTTTCGATATCGATATTCGATATTTTTTCAAAATTTTCGATATCGATATTCGATATTAAAAAATGGTCGATATCCGATATTCGATACGATATATCGTTTGAACCCTACCCCCCGCCCCCCCCCTGGCTACGCCACTGTATGAAGGTGCCATTTCTGGCATATTTTTCGTCCGGGCCCGGGAAAGGGGGGGGGGCGGCCGCCCCCCTCCCTACGTCCTTGGTCCCAGTGTTTATAACTGTCCATCGCTTCCATCCATCCTACAAAAAATCTCACTCAAATACCCCCCCCCCCCCCCTCAGATACTGGCCCCAAATTGGAGTCTGGCGCCAATTTTGGACGGGGCCACGTGCACAGAACTGCTGCTGTGTTTACTGCGCGCTGCCCAAACACACGGCGCTGATGAGGCGGTCACGTCGCAGCTGGTCACTTTAATTGTGCAGATTTATGCTGGTTTGGTGAGTTTTTGGTTGTTGTAGTTTAGGCCCTACAACGCTAGTTGACATCGACACCAAATGTCAACTGGTTCCGTTCCTAATTCAAAGATTGCGTTTAAATGTTGTTCGTCCACTCGTCCGCAGGCTTTGAATCGGGATAGGTACCAGTTGACATTTGGTGTCGATGTCAACTAGCGTGTGTGGGCCCTTAGGTGGGGGAAGATAATATTTTTTGCTTATACTCGGCGGACCGCAAAGTATGCGAAGAATCCTACAGTAATTTAATGAATACAATTTTGTGATAAATTCCGTTATTAATTATTCCACAGTAAAAGCGAACTATTGTAATGATAAAACTGTAAAAAAATTGGTTCTTTATTTAGATGGGTTATGGCAGGTCTCTTTACGAAGTGTGATGTCCGCCGAGTATAGCAGTTCTGATAAACACATATTTCGATCCCCGAACGGCTGAGTGTTATATTCAGTTCTGTGGACGATTATAATATCCTCTCTGGAGAGCTTTCAGCTGTCCTAACGAAATAGGATTGTCACAATGGGCCCACACACACTAGTTGACATCGCAAATTCGCGTCAACTCAGTTTCAATTGAAAAAAAACAACAAGAAGTTTGTAAAAAGCATCACACTTAACAGGAACAATGAAAATGAAGTGTCATGATGTAAAATTAACTATGCTCTATCAGATAGATAAGTTGAAATCACAGTATCACTTAAATTCAGTTGACATTTAGTTGACACGAATTCACTTGACATCCAGTGTGTGGGGGCCCATTGATGTTCAAATTCTGTTGCATAATAGCAAAATATCGAATTGTAAATATTTTTACATATATTTTGCAGGGAAACAGAGTGCCGGATCTGCGCGCGGTGCTGATGCAGATTCCAGAGTGCACCTCTGAACAGATCGATGTCAGTTTTTCTGTGTGGTTTTCTCATTTTTACAAAGTTTCCACTGCAAAAATTAAAAACCAATTTTCAGCAAATAGACAAGAAATTGGCTAGCTCGAAAAATCCACTGGATAAATCGATCAAAGAAATGTTCAAAAAGCTGATACGGCCTATTCTGGGAGTGCGTTTGTAACATTAGACCCTGTTTACACGGATTTTTTGTGACGACTTGACAACAATAAAACGTTCAATAAGTTGAGTAAAAAGGTTCCATATTCATTAGAAAAAGTGGTCAAGTATACCTTCTACCTAAGCGAATATGCAGGCCAAATTGCAGACTCGTGCTTGTAGCTCAAGATTTGTAACGTTCGAAAAAAGTTTGCTATTGTCGCTGGCTGTCGGAGACAGTCCGACAACTGTCCAACAACTGCAAAAGTTTTCAAATGCCTTTAACCCATGAGCTACAAGCACGATTGTGCAATTTGACATGCATATTCGCCTAGGTAAGATGTATAATTGACCACTTTTTCTCATAAATATGGAACATTCTTACTCAACTTATTGAACGTTTTATTTTTGTAGAGTCGTCACAAAAAATCCGTGTAAACGGGGTCTTATATTTTTAGGCGCCACTTCAAAAAATAATATAAAGATTGCGCAGACCACTTTATCTGAGCGATTTTCCCGCCCCGCGGATGCTGGCAAGATGCCAAATTTGTTGCGGCACGGCCGCAGAAGACACAGGCAGAATTTGCGCGAAGGTATGGATGGGGCGGAGTTAGAAAATGTTGATAATAGTGAAAAATTTGGATTGTGCAGATTGTTCGCACCCACTGGTTGAGTTTTGTTTTTCGGATTTTTTGGATTGTTACATAGGTATTAAAATGTGTCATTCCTGTGGATTGTACAATATTTACGTTATTGCGGGTGTTAGGCTCATAATGAGGTTGTTGTTTCATTTTTTCGTTTTGATGTGTGAAACAATTTGTAAAATGATTGCCATCTTGAATTTTTAACTCGTGAGGATGCTTCTCGGTAAGCTGTATCAATTTTGGTCAAAACGCTCGACTTAGCTTGTGCTTTTGCATAGCTAGTTTTCTATATGCAATACTGTTTATGTATATTAATATTTATAGTACAAGATTGGGTTGTATGGAAATAAGGTTGGGATTGGGACTATAAATATATCGTATTGAATATAAACTGTTTTTCATATTCAATATAGATTTTGAAAATGTTGAAAAAAATGCGGAATATGGATATTGAATATCGACCATTTTTCAATAAATTGAAATGATATATTATATCACTGAATTAAAAGTTATTATTTTTTGCTCTATTTGCGATCTATTTGATTATTGTATTTTAGCTGCTGAGTAAAAGTATTCATGTTTGTTTCTGTGCTCACTTCTCATTGCTAGTATTTGGTTTTTGTATAGAAAGAGTGCAAAATTGCACTTGCCTCAGGCGGGAATCGAACCCGCACCTCTCGTATAGAACACAGTGCCCTAACCACTAGACTACAGAGGCTGGGCTCTTCACTATTAGGGGCTGAGATGCTGCGGCGGCAATGCCCTTAACACCTCGCGGCGTTGCGGAGATGTCATCCCTGACATCATGTTGATGTAGGGGTAAGCAGCGGATCGCGGTCCGTGCTGTTTCAAGACAGTGTTCGGACCACATTCGGCCAGCCATGTGTGATGGTCAGGCGTCATCGTATGATCCACGGTCACGGCACCAGAAAGAGTGCAAAATTGCACTTGCCTCAGGTGGGAATTGAACCCGCACCTCTCGTATAGAACACAGTGCCCTAACCACTAGACTACAGAGGCGGCTGGGCTCTTCACTATTAGTGGCTGACATGCTGCGGCGGCAATGCCCTTAACGAATGCATATTGGTTTATGTATTGGCATGTGTCAATTGTATCCAAACCTTTTTCAAAAAATTCAATGAGTATCATTAATAAAAAAATATTTTGATTTTTAAGTTCATTATTCACAAGTGATATGATATAGATTTCAGTGTAAAGTGTGTACACTGCACAATATAAACTGCTGGCAGATATAACTGAGCTAAAAATATTTTTTCGAATTGTCAATGTTTTCTTCGCCCTTGAGTGAAGTAGTGGTAAGCCGCTTGGTGTGGGCAAGCCCCAGGTGCTGTCTACCTGCACCCCAGGGAGGACCCCCCTAGCAGCCCCCACGCTACAATGGGGTGTTTCCCCCTCAAATTTTTGCATCTCCAGGCCGATGCAAAAAAGATGTAGATGCAAAAAAAAATTTAGGGGGAACCCCCCCCCCCCATTGCATCGTGGGGGCTGCTAGGGGGGTCCTCCCTGGGGTGCAGGTAGACAGCACCTGGGGCTTGCCCACACCAAGCGGCTTACCACTCCTTCACTCAAGGGCCAAGAAAACATTGACAATTTGAAGGGAAAAAAATTAGTTGTAAAAAATAAACAAATAAAAACACAGTTATATCTGCCAGCACTTTCACATGTAACATACTGAGAGAGCTTCCCTTTCACTGGCATAAGTGATGTAGAAAGCGCCAGACTTTTGGTGCCAAGCGCCAAAAGCGCCATGGCGCTTTTGGCATGCGAGCGCCAAGCGCCAATGGCGCCACAGCAAAATAGAGCCAAAAGCGCCATGGCGCTTTTCTAGAACACAGCGCCAATGGCGCCAGAGGATGTTGGCGCCAATAGCGCCAACGCCAAAAAATTTTGCTGCTCATAAAGTGCAGCCATGCTAATGCAGTGCTATTTACTTGCATAAGACACAAGATATACGTCAAATCGAGTCAAGTTTTATTCTTGTTGTGATGTTATTTTCCAGCTAAGAGTTCGGGTTAACAATGGCAAGCCATCTCGGAAAAAAAGTGCTTAGATTTATATGTATACTGTATAATACATTTATCACTTAAACATTTACGATTTTTGTGTGTCTGACTATATTAATTATGGGTGGGTAACTTGCGCACTCTCTCGGCTGGCGCATCCCCCCCCACCCGATTCACAGGAGAGTATAGCGATCGGTAACCTTCCCGATCGGTAAGCTCTCGATCGGTAAGGTTACCGATCGGAATTCCCTCATTCACAGGGATAGATTCATCTCCTGTGTGTAATATTTACACAGATCCAAAGTCCGATTGGCCCTACCAACACTAGTTGAAAATGGCAGACAATGTCAACTGTTCCCATCCCTATTCAATGGTTGCTAAGGAGTAACTCTACCCAGTGTTGTATACGCATATACTTCATTCCGGCCTGGTACATTGCACATATTTACCAACAACACAACTTCATTTTCAACATAATGCAACACTATGCATTTGAACGTCGCTCCTGTGCATGCTTTGAATTGGGATGGGAATCGTTAGGCCCATTATTTGGGAAAAGTTTTGAATATCCTTGCAATTGCGTGGACATAGTTTACAAAATTAGCAAATAGAGGGTTTTTTCTTCATGGAATACACTTACTATAACACATTTTCAAATTCAAATACCGTATTTCCTCGAAATACCCCCGGGGGGTTTATTGTTTCAGAGTGAGAATCTTGAGGGGGGGTTAAACGAGGGGGGGGGTATTTCGAGGGGGGGGTTTATTATTTCGCCAGAATTTTTTTGAAATCCCAGTACTAAAATGTAGTCTGAAACGTACGCAGACGTCGAAAAATGCAACAAAAATCGCCATTTATAAGACTCTAAAGACATTTATAAGTGTGTAGACGTACAAACACTGTTCTCACATAACAGAGTCATCGTTTTTAACGTGTATTCTGCATTGTCGGGATGACAAACCACAGCCTTTCATTTACGTTCTCTATACACTAAATTTGGGGGGGTATTTCGAGGGGGGTGTTTATAAGTTCATAGTGTCCATTTTGAGGGGGGGTATTTCGAGGAAATACGGTAGGTTTACTTGACTCAGACCACAAAAGCCAAATGCAAGTAAAATACAAACTGCATACCCATCGACTACACCTATTTGCGGTCCTTCTTATGTAAATTATGCTCCACACAAGGCCTTTTTACATAAAATAATGATATTCGTTGAACTCCTTGGCGCTTTTTTGGCGCTTTTCAAAATGCTAGCGCCAAGCGCCAATGGCGCCACAGCATCATAGCACCAAGCGCAATGGCGCTTTTACATCACTAACTGGCATCATTCTGGGAGATACACCATGTAAATATGTATAATAATTATGTTAATCACTACATTTAAGTTGGAGGTGCATCATCAACGTTAAGAACTTGCAAATCACACCAGAATATTTATGCTGCAGGTTTCATCAATACAATTCATTAGTTTAACAACAACAACAAAAATAACCAAAAACAGCCTTTCTCAATTCTTGACTGATTGCCAGATAAATGAATACATTCATGGAGTAAAATAAATCACGAATATTTGGAATATACAACGAGGAATAAATATGTGCAACAAACTCATTCCTGTACTCACGAACAAATACTACCCATACAGTGTACGATATAAAAACTGCAGTGATGCTAAATGCCTGTGTTAACATTAGTTTATTCAGTAAGGCGGAGCTAATGCTTTCCCTATTCCTGCGACCTTTGTTTTTCTCCTTGTATAAGAGCAGCAGTGCCACAGTAGCTACAATCAGAAGAACTGTCAATGTGATGCACATACATTCTCTAAAATAGACAACCCCTGACCAAGTGTGCAACATTTTCGCATCTACGTATGAGAAGTAATATTCGTCTGCACACACTCTCACCTCTAAACTTATGATTTCAGGGCAATGGAGCAATATGCCCACAGATAATGTAAGAAACATTGCTGCGATTGCAGCTTTTTTGTGGTTGAGTGTCTTGAATTTCAACATCCACTTGATGGCTGCCACTTTGTGCATAGTTGACAATGTTACCATAAAAAGGTAAGAGAACATTAAAATTTTCCAAATTATGTCACTTATGGGAAAGTACAAAAACAATAGCAAATTCTTATGCTTCCATTCACGTGTAGTAAAAATCAGTTGAGATAGTGGTGACACGGTGTAATACAGAAAATTAAAAATAGAGATGAGCTCATCCCAGATAAAAATTAAAGCCTGAAACCAGAAGCCTGGCTTATCATAATTAATGATTTTTATCACTTCAACCAGACACAGTGCATTTGCCAATATGCTTATCAGTGCAATAGCTGAATTGCCCATAACGATCATGTAATCAAAGTTAATAACAGGAGAAAATTGAACATGTTGTTTTAGCCGTTCCATTACTGTATTGCAGTACTGCTCATATTCAGAGAATGTTGTATTATTCATCAGTGGATGAGTAGTGCACAAAATTAGTTAAGAGAATTAATTGCCAAAACCGCAGTTTCTTATCTGTGTGATGCATAACATACCTATGTTAAAATTGACTGAGTTACGTTAGGATGAGGCTTATACCATCTAGGTACATATGTATTGAAGTCTATGGATGCTTATACATGTCTAGTATTGTTGCATTTTTCAATGTCTGCGTCTGTTAGTAACAACGAAGAAGTACTGGGAGTTCAAAAAATTCTGGCGAAATAATAAACACCCTCAAAGTACCCCCTCCCTCAAATTACCGCCTACCTCTAAATTTGCACACTGAAAAACAAGCCCCTGTGGGTAGTTCTAGGAAATATGGTAGGTACATATAATATATAACCTGTATCAGGAATCAGGATCAGTGCTGCTGTAAAAAATCACCAATTTAGTTTTTGTCTGAGGTTCCTGTGTTGGCATCGCTACATTAGTTGACAGCCAACACATTCCCAAACATGATCAATCTTTTTGAAACACATTTCAATTTACCAGAATTGTTCATCACTGATGTCACCGACAGCAGTTGTTCTGACTTATCATTCCGTTAAACTCAGGTGTAGTGATGGAAAAAGCGACAGGACTTAGTGATGGAAAGGCACCGGAGCACCGGTGCCTCGGTGCTGTGCACCGAAGGGCACCAGCACCGAAGGTCACCGGTGCTGGTGCGGTGCCATTTTTCGAGGGTGCCGTGCCGGTGCCGGTGCCATTTTTTTCAGAATAGCACCGGTGCTGGTGTGGTGCGGTGCGGTGCCATTTTTGGCTGGTGCCCATGGTGCCAGGTGCCCTTTCTGGGGAATGGCACCGGTGCCGGTGCGGTGCCATTTTTCCCGGTGCCTATTGCATCACTAAAAGCACCATGGCGCTTTTCATGGGTGTGGCACCAAGCAAAATAGCGCGAAAAGCGCCATGGCGCTTTTTGCTTTGGCGCTAGCGCCAGCACCATGGTTGTTTTCCACTACTACTCAGGCATCAATAGCTGTTTGGCCATCTTTGAGCATTTTGGCTGCCAATTAATGTGTATAAGATAAGTGCAACCAACATTCAAGAAAAAAGTGTTTTTTGGCATTGAACATTCAGTTACATTGAATAACATGGGTTCTAACATGGGAGCAGGTAATCCATTAGGGTGTTATTTGCTGTAGTGAAGTGAATCCAACACCTGGTAATCCAGCACCGCTCACAGTGCAAACAGTCATAGAAAACTTGTCATACTCAGGGTTGGCAAAATCTCAGGAAAAAAATGAAAAAGTGACGAATAAAATAAAACATGAATGAAATTGAAATAAATTAGAATTTTAGCAAAATTGGTTTAGTCAAAGCAACCCTAGTCACGAATTGAATAAAATATAAAATAAAATGGAAAATTGAAGAATAAAATAAAATGATACGCGAATAAAATAAAACTAAAATACAATTTTAATAAAATTTTACTGCAATTTTAGTAAAAATAATTTTACTAAAACCATCCCTGGTCATACTACATAATTCACACAATGATCAGTATTCATTATAATGGAATTCATTTTACTAATGGGATTATTTTTGAGTTGACATGAAAGATAATCCAAATTCAGAAATGGTTGAAATCCCGCCTTTTTAATAAATGAAAACTGCCACGCACCCGTGTTGGTCAATGTGGGTGGGCATTTCATAAGTATTTATTTAGCGTTATTTGGTTAAGCTGCGTTTACACTGCGACTTTTAAAAAGTGAAAAAGTTCCATAATTTTGGAATAAAGTTCCATATCTGCAAGAAAATGCAGTGAAGCATACTCATTAGTTGAGTGCACTCACATGCCAATTTGCAGATAAATCGTCCATGTCGTTCCAGAAAGCATTTCAAAAATATTTTGCTTGTCGCTTCGCTTTATTGGATTGAAAACTGAAATATTTTTGAAATGCTTATAACTCTGGAACGACATGGACGATTTATCTGCAAATTGGCATGTGAGTGCACTGACCTAGTGAGTATGCTTCGCTGCATTGTCTTGCATATACGGAACTTCATTCCAAAATTATGGAACTTTTTCACTTTTCGAATTGTCGGCACAAGTCGCAGTGTAACCGCAGCTTTAGGTACTCCCAGTCTAACCCTGCTCCTCAGTTAGCTACCTACCGTATTTCCTCGAAATAACCCCTGTGGGTGATTGTTTCTGAGTGAAAATTTTGACGTGGGGGCTTAAATGAGGTGGGTGGGTTATTATATCGCCAAAAATGGCACTTATACATGGCAGTTATTGTTGGATTTTTCTACGTCTGCGTACGTTACAAACGACAAATTAGTACTGGAAGTTTAAAAATTTCTGGCGAAATAATAAGCCCCCCCCCCGTCGAAATACCCCCTCGTTTCTACCCCCTTTTACCCATAAAAAGCACAAAATGAGTTTTTGCGCTGAAAACTAACGATCTGACATCGGTACTTTTAGAAGCACAAAAAATAATGTGCAGATCGGTACCTTTAAAAGCACAATTTTGGAAAAAACTGTGTAGATCGGTATAAAGCTTTACTTTACTTTACTTTTACTTTTAAAGCTTCAAAATCTAAAAAAGCTTGTAGATCGGTACTTTTTAAATTACAGGATCTGTATTTTGCAATTTTTTTCATTTTTGACCCCCTGATATCTCAAATTTGAATTTCGCACCCCCCACATATTATATATTTTTTTGAAGCGCGTTTTTATGGGGATGCCAAAAACGGTCCTAACTCAAATTTGAAAAATTTGTAGATCGGTACTTTTAGAAGCACATCGTTCATATATAATCAAGATGGAAATGAACGGCATTTTCGTGCATGAGTCCTAGGTAGTGATGTAAAAGCGCCATGGCGCTGGCGCCTGGCGCTAGCGCCAAAGCAAAAAGCGCCATGGCGCTTTTGGCGCTTGGCGCCATTCTGCTGTGGCGCCATTGGCGCTTGGCGCTGGACTTTTGAAAAGCGCCATGGCGCTTTTGGCGCTTGGCGCTATAATGCCCTGGCGCCATTGGTGCTTGGCGCTAGTGTTTTGATGAGCGCCAAAAAAGCGCCAATCAGTTAAAAATTCACAGCCACAATTGATGCAAAAAGATGTGTAAATTACAAAAATAAAAGTTTAATAAATGCCCCAAATTTTGTAATATTTATCTTAAGAGCTATGGACACTATCAACCGAATGCCCCTCCCCCAATTGCTTAACTATCTACATATCTGGAGCAAACTTGCACTTTTGCAACAAAAAAATTTCTATAAAAATAGCTAATTTTTGCACTGTAAGGCAATTACTTAAAGGCTAATATAATCTCATTTTACTGTTGTAATATCACATCTTACAGGAACGAGTTTCATTATTTCATCAGATAACTACAGCTTCCAACTTACAGAAGAAGCAATATTTTGGCTGATTGAAGCTAAAAGAATTATAGATGATCATATCTGATTTTAACTAAACTTATCCCTGTGCTCCAAAAAGCTTTACCTCGCTGCTAATGAAATAAATAAATAGAACTGAACGCAAAGCGTCTCATAAGCACCGCTGCATATAGAAACAGTGAAGTTATTTTGGCGCTGGCGCTTTTGGCGCTTGGCGCCACTGTCCTCTGGCGCCATTGGCGCTTGGCGCCGTGGTCTGGAAAAACGCCATGGCGCTTTTGGCGCTTGGCGCCATTTTGCTGTGGCGCCGTTGGCGCTTGGCGCTGACTTTGGAAAAGCGCCATGGCGCTTTTGGCGCTTGGCGCTAAAGTTCTGGCGCTTTTTACATCACTAGTCCTAGGTAAACAAACTCATGCGCAAGACCGTTCAATTGCATGTAAATACAATTGGTAAATATGTGTCTGGTCAAAAAAGTGTGCCATGGTACTTTTTTATAAAAACGATTTTCGATTGAATGTTGTGGTGTACAAACACTCAAAAATAATATCCGTAAATAACATCAACATCTTCTCTCAAAACTTAATGGCTTGTAACGAAATTATTGCATTTTATGGTAGGTATACTCGGCGTACATGATACTCTGCCGTCGCACTGATTTATGTCTCGTGTTGGAAGCGTGCCAATGATTGTTAAGTCATGCGATTTCCGTAAAATGATGAAAAAATTCATCGATGTGAATATATTAATGAATAACATTATAACAACGATCAATTTTGTCATCTTTTTATGAAACTCGCACGCGTTAACCATCGTTGGCACACTTCCAGCGGGAACCACGCGTGCAGGGTGTAAAGTAACCGGAGTATATAAATGGTTTGAAAATTTAAAATGCGAAATATCCTCACAGATCATGGAAAAGAGTGTCGCTTCATGCACCATAAATCAGATGGCAGATACTTGGCATCTGAGATTTGGATATGCCGAAAAGGTGACATTCTGATGGCATTGTCTCCCATTTATTATTACTGGTCGTAAAATATCTCCTGTACGAACATTTTGTACATTCTGTATGTATCTAAAATTCGTTTGTGCATTACCTGTTTTAATATTTATTGTGCGGAAGAACTTGACCGCAATTTGGCTGTCCATAGCGTATGAGTTAAAAAATAAATTTGCTTGTGCGTGGATCCGCTCTATCACTAATTAAATTAAATTTAATTACCCAACGATGGCAAAAACGCATACCATACGTCTTCGAAGTACCCCGGGGTCTTTATTATTTCACCAGCAAAATTTGTGGGGGGTTAACTCAAGGGGTGTTATCATTGAAACAGAAAGGTTTTTGAAATTCTACATTCAGAGAGAGCAAAATTCACTAATAACAGCGATGTACGAGCATCTATAGACATTCGTATTTTACATATTTAGACGCTGTAATACGTATCCTAATAAAAGTACGCGTACGGGTGGGTACAGGTTTACTCAATGGACTGCAAGTATGCGTCCAAAAGTACTAAGGTCTTAGTTGCTAACGCTTGGGCAGTATGTACACACTTTCACAAAAAAAACACATTTTAAAAATAAAAAGGCGGAGCCGCGTACAAGCGTTTACATTTACGTTTTCCAAAAATACCGATATTTTAACAACTCTGCAAACACGGGCGCTCCACAGTTGCAAAATCACGCGTTTACGAAATTGATCTCGCCCAAACAACCAATTCGACCCGTCAGATTTTCACATCGATGCAAATCCACCCGAAAAAAACATACATTTATCTTTCGAGCGATTTTAGTCAAACATGCGGGTTTTGATAAGCTCTGATCAGGGTTGGCAAAATCCCAGAAAAACAAATAAAAATAAAATGCAAAATTGAAGAATAAAATATAAAAAAATGGAATGTTGAAGAATATAAAAACCATAATATACAATTTTTATACAATTTTACTACAATTATAGTAAAAAGTATTTTACTAAAACCAATTATGGTCACGATCTAAAAAATAAAAATAAAAATAAAATGGAAAATTGAAGAACAAAATTAAAATAAAATACTATGTTTATACAATTTTACTACAATTTTAGTAAAAAGACTTTACTAAAACCAACCCTGGCTCTGATGTCGCCATGTGCCCGCCCATGCAAATTGTAGCTTTGATGCAAAAAATGCGAGCAATGCTGGTATAGCCAAAGCATACAATTTCACTGATTCAAAATACTGGTAAAATGTTTGATCCATTGGTTGGAAAAATCATTACCATATTTCGTCTAATAGAAGAGCGCTGTTCTATTTTGTTCGTCAACTTTTCTCCTGCCGTTCTATTGGGGTGCTATTCCATTGGAGGTGCCATTCTATTTTTCCACCAATTTTTTCACACATTTCTGATGTGAACATGAGCCTTACTTTTAATGAAGCTTGAGCAATATTTAAATGTAAAAGCATAAATTTGACAATTAACAGTTATTTGAATGATTTGAACGTTCTCACCATTCATTTTCTACTTATTTTCGTGTTTTGGCACACTCCCAACATAATTGGAGGTGCCGTTCAATTGGAGGCTACCGTTCCATTGTTTTCATGAGCGCAAAAACGTGCCAAAACCTGCCGCTCTATTGGAGGTCTGCCGTTTTATTAGAAAAAATGCGGTAGCTGTAATTTTAACCGTATTGCTCAAAGTACCCCCAGGTCCTGAACAAGCTTGATGTAGAATGATTTTCTGCCAACCATTATATCCAACAAAGTAGACCTTTTGAAACATAAATAATTGCCACCCTAAAAAGTAGCGATTGTCAATGGCACCACGCAGCCGGCATGCACCTTTGATGTTGTTCAAACGCCGCAAATCTCACCACAAATTCCGATGCCGCACGCCGGTATAAAAGGGGGTGCATTTTGACAGTGCATCACCACATTTCCACAGTCAGAAACAACAGAAAAGGACCAAACTCTGGACATGAAGTTGCTTCTGCTCGTGCTCGTTGGCTTGCTGGCTGTCGCTGCCAAAGCTACACAGGATCTTGCCAATGTCTGTTTGGGTATCTAGTCAGATACATCTTGTCAGAACTTTTTTTAGGTATTTTACTGAAAAATTCAGGACAACTGATTAAACTACCGTATTTCCTCGAAATACCCCCTCAAAATGGGCACTTTGAATTTATTAGCTCCCCTCGATATACCCCCCCCCCACCCCAAGTTGAGTGTTAAGTGAACGTAATGACAAAAAGTATGGTTTGTGACCCGAACTGAACACACGTTAAAAACAATGTTGGTGTTACGTTAGAACTGGGTTTATACAGTCAACAAACTTAATTAGGTGGTGAGTAAAAAAGTATTTTTAAATACATAAGTACACCGTATTTCCTTGAAATACCCCCCCCCCCCCTCGAAATACCCACAGGTGTTTTCGAGCTGAGGAAACAATAACCCCCCCCCCCCTCGAAATGCCTCCGTCTGTAATGATGTACATCATGTATCATGTGCAACGTAAATACATGATGTATTTATTACTGTCAGTTTGCATCGCAGCTACACATATACCATATTACCTCGAAATACCCCCAGGGGGTTTATTATTGCGCCAGCAAAATTTGAGGGGGGGGGGGGGGTTATTCGAGGGGGGGTCTATTATTTCGCCAGAAATTTTCGAAAATTCCCCATACGCAGACATCGAAAAATAGAACAATTACGTAGATGTATATGTGTTTATAGGCATATATAACTGTATATACACATAAACCCTTCCCTAACGTCACTTAGCCATCACTTTTAACGTGTGTTCTGCATTGTACAGATCACAAACTACAGTATTTGTCATGTACGTTCTCTTTACACTCAATTTTAGGGGGGTATTTCGAGGGGGGGGGGGGTTATTATTTCCTCAGCCGAATTTGAGGGGGGTATTTCGAGGGGGGGGGGGTTAATTCAAGGGGGGGATAATTCAAGGTAATACGGTAGGTAGGTATTTAGGTACTAGTTTGTGTAGCGATGTACTTTGATATGACCAAATATATCCTATATAACAAATATATCCTATATATCAGGATACATATATCAAATATATCCAGATTCTCGGCGCCATGATCTCGAAAAGAGCCACAATTGCATTTGCTTCACAACGAGCTTTTCCACCCATCCAATTTTTATTAAAATACCACATTTTCAAAACAAAACACACCTGTTTCTCCAGGTGGAACTGGACGAGTGCGACAAGTGCATGATGGCCCTTCCTGAGGATGCTCACGAGCCGGACACTGGCGACTGCGTGGCTGACATCCATGGCTTTTTCACATCCAACTGCCCCGTGTGCGACGAGGACCCCCATCTGGAGGTGTTTACATGTTTGCACAAAAAAATCTATAGCTGTTGTAGTAAATACCTAAATATGTGAAATGTACCTGAAATATGCCTAAAACAAGGCAAATAATCTTTCAATATCGAAATTTTCATACCTTGCTCATAACTTTTCTATTATTTTTCACCATCGATTCAACAAAAATTAGAAGAAAATTAAAAATTTTAAATCGAGATTACAAAAATTTTCTATTTTTTATTTCCATCCTTGGTAAATCGGTAGATACAATGCCGTCTTTCGGGTGATAAAAACCTCCCAAATTCATCCGCAGGCAGATATCGAAGCCGCGTGTGCAGCACTAGAAGCAAAAACGGGAAAAGAAGAGCCAAAGCAGAAACGCCTTTTCGGTCTCCTCCTGGGATTGGCCCCACTTCTTCTCGGACAGGGCTAAATAAACAATAATCGACCATGTTCTAGTGCCAGTCCCAGAGTCTGTAAAACGCCCTGTAAAAGGTAAAATGTCACGCAAAGTGTTTAAAGTCATGTAAAATGTATGTTTGCCATTTCACCGGTTTTACATGACTTTTGACACTTCGCATAACATTTGACATTTGACAGGGCATTTTACAGGCTCCGGGACTGCCCCTGGTGCAATTTGAGGGCAGCGTGATTCAATCTTACCATCTGGCATAGGTTCACACACAATTTTTAGTCTATGGAATCTGGATCAATTTAAATAGATAAATATCAATGAACTAATATAAACTATCGATTTGAAAATGCATGTTAAAAAGAAATGTGAAAGCAAAATTATACAACACTTTAAAAAAAGAGGTTACATGGTTTTATCAGAGGAACTTTGATTCCCGCTTGTGGCGGTGTAGGTAAATTTCGCACCCTTTTTAAGCAGCAAAATATCACAGCAACAACACTACGACATCGTTGTTAATACGTATTTACTTTGACTCAATAAATACGTATACCTTATTTCCTCGAATTACCCCCCGAGGGTTTTTTTTTCAGAGTGAAAATTTTGAGAGAAAAACGTGAAAAATGCAACAAAAACCACCATTTATAAGTTTTTACAGCCTTATGTAGATGGTATAAACGATGTTCTAACGTAACACAGTAAGTGTTTTGAACGTCTGTTATGCATTTCCTGGACCACAAATTCATAGTGCCCATTTTGAGGGGGGTATTTCGAGGGGGGTAATTCGAGGAAATATGGTACTTGAGTACAGAATAAATACGTTTACGTTTCCTCCAAAAAAAGTTCCTGTACTCGTGTTTACGTATACTTTTACAAAGTACTCGGGGGTGAGTAAAAATAAATACTTTGAATACACTTCAAAAAAAGTTCGGTACTTTTAACAACTCTGCACTACGATGACATCTAAATTCACCAGTAAGTAGGATACTTATGTATGCACAAAAAATAAATGATAAAGCCGGATTTACAGCATAACGATCAATAGGAGGTGATGCGACAAATTCAACGTTACCGAAAAATTAGTTATTTTCATTTTTTCAAGTTTTTATTTAAAAATTGATGTTTGATAATCAATATTTTGCAAAAAAATTGGCGGTGCACTTGTACGCACAAATGCCTGGTACGCACAAATGCCCGGTACGCACAAAATTGTGCCCGTCACGCACATCTGCCCGGTACGAAATGACATTACATTACATTTTGACTGTGTTTTTCACATCACACTTGTTGCGTCAAGTTGCGCAATGAAATTAGTTAACTTTTTGTCACTTCACACATATTTGAACATCACTTGAAAAAGTGTCAAGTCAAAAAAAACGGTGGATAATGGCTATTTTTGACCGTTTTTTCCACTTGACACTTTTTCAAGTGATTTTCAGATATCAGTGAAGTGAAAAAAGTTGTGCAATAACATTAGTGACCATCTGTCCAGTACGCAAAGATCATCAGCCATGTAAGTTACCGGGCAGATGTGCGTGGCGGACACAATTTTGTGCGTACCGGGCGTTTGTGTGTACCAGGCATTTGTGCATAGGAGGCCTGACCCAAAAAATTATTATGTGCGAGATGTGAAACTCAACTTTGAATGAAAAACGTTCGATGAAAAATGGTCCGCCGTCAAATCAATTTCACGGTGAAGCCTTAAAATCAATTTGTCGATGGCCATTGCATGCAATGACTGCCGATAAATTGATTTAAGGGCATCACCGCAAAATTAATTTGACAGCGGACGATTTTTCATCGTACGTTTTTCATTCAAATTCGAGTTTCACATCTCGCACATAATAAATTTTTTTGCAAAATATTGATTATCAAACATGATTTTTTAAATAAAAACTTTAAAAAATGAAAAAAACTAATTTTTCGGTGACGTTGAATTTGTCGCATCAGCTCCTATTGATCGTTATGCTGTAAATCCAGCTTAAGAGTCGCGTCTAGTGATGGAAAAGCGCCATGGCGCTGGCGCCTGGCGCTAGCGCCAAAGCAAAAAGCGCCATGGCGCTTTTGGCGCTTGGCGCCTTTTTGCTGTGGCGCCATTGCCGCTTGGCGCTGGGATTTGGAAAAGCGCCGTGGCGCTTTTGGCGCTTGGCGCTAAGACGCCGTGGCGCCATTGGCGCTCGGCGCTAGTGTTTTAAAAAGCGCCAAAAAGTGCCAAGACGATCTAAAAATTCATTATTATTTAATGCAAAAAACCTTATAAGTAAAATTTACATACGAATATGTGCTACTGTAAACGTATTCCAGGATCAACATCAGGGTTGGTTTTATAAAAATCATTTGTATGCAAATTGTATAAAAATGTATTTTATTTTAATTTTATTATTGTTTCATTTTATTTTATTTTATTTTATTCCAAAACAAAAATAAAATCATAAAATGGACCATTTTACAAAATTTTTACAGAAATTTTACAAAAAAATCAGAATCTTGCATGCAAGGCCAGAAACCTGTGATAATTAGACCTAAACATGAAAAACGTGTGACAAATTGTGACATTGCTTTGCAAATATTGCATGCAGTAGGTATTGTTAGCTAGTTGCAAGTGTAAAATTACAATTAACAATAAGAATAGTTTGCCTTCTCGGTAGAGAGGTTACTGGAGTGTGCTGGGAGCATTTGTAAAACATCATGCAAAAGGTCAATTGTCATGACAAATGTAGTACAGAGTCAATTGACATCTCAAATGTCAAGCAAAGTATAATTGTCATAACAAATGTCATGCAGAGTGTAAATAGTGTATCCGAATCTTATGTTTTGGTATCCAAATCTTATGTTTTGGTATCCAAATGTTCACATAAGATTTGGTTACAAAAACAACAAGATTTGGATACAAAAGATAAGATTTGGATACAATTTGCTTTACAGTTTCCACTTTTATTTATATTTGTCAAGACAATTGACACAATACTTGACATTTGACATGACAATTGACACTTTCCATTTCATTTCATATGACATTTTACGTGGCTCGGGATTGCCCCACCTCGGCGAATAAACAGGTTGAACAATAAACAACAGAAAAATTTTTTTACAAAAAAATATGAATTTTTATAAAAAATTTTACAAAAATTCCAATTTTTTTACAATTTTCGTTTTTATTCTGAAATTTTATTTTATTTTATTTTATTCTTCAATTTTCCATTTTATTTTAATTTTATTTTTATTCTTTTCTGAGATTTTGCCAACCCTGATCAACATACCCTATTGTTGATTTCTTTGTAAACAATGTCCGTTTGATTGCATGGGCTGGTGTAAGACTTTTCGTGACTAGGTATTCATCAGAAGACTGGTAACTCTTCACATATTTAGGTTTTAGCTCAATCACTATACTGAGCTCGTTCCTTGCAGTTTTGTTTAAGCAGGGTAAAAGGACCCTGTAAATTGTAAAGTTAACTGACAAACCTCATGCAAAATTTCGTAAATACAACTTTGTAAAGTGTTATGCGTCATGTCAAAAGTTCGATCCTACAGGTTTTTTATTATTTTGATTAACATTTTACATCACATGACATTCTTGACATTTGACAGTTAATTTTACAGGACATGCAATCACTTTCTGAAGCCATTCCAAATGAATAAAGGCAATCCAAAATTCGAAAATTCAAAATGCTGTGTTCAAAAGTAACTAGCAAAACTGCATACTGTAATATCCTAGTAGAAAAAAATAGAACGTATTCGAAAAAAAATGAAAACTTCAAATCAAAATTTTTTTTGGGAAAAATCATGTTAACTTCTGTGATGCGCGTAAATGGTCTTTTCCCCTGTGATTGAATATAATGGCCCAAGAGGGCAACAATGACATGTTACCACAACACTTCAAACTCCAATAAATCCTTTGCTACAACACACTCGATCTTTTCATGGTGGATGACCTGGGGACAGTTCATCTTTGGCCGCCCAGGCGTTGAAGGTCTGTTTCAAAGGAGTGGTAAGTGTGAACGATGTCAAGTGCTTCATCAGCACCTCCGCGTCCAAACACCCAAACCCTGGTGTGCCTCCGTTCGCGCCGCACAGTGCTGAGTTACGTTTTGTGGAAGATTTACAGTTGCGAATGGCTTGGCGTCACACATCTCCCAACTTGGGTGACGAGCCAGAGTTGTCGGTGCACACCGCGGTTTGCGGTTTGCCTTTGTCGCACAGTTTGTCGGCTCAGCCGATGTCTTTGGCTACGGTTCGCACCGTTTCTCTGCCTATTTTGCGGGGATGGCACGGTCCCGGGGAACCGGAAAATTTGGTTCAAAGAGTGCCTTCTAGTCGCTACCTTTTGGCTTCAAGCAGAGTTGCGAAAACGTATTTACGTTTACCCGAAATACCCGGTTATTCGGGTATTTATACTTACGTTTACGTTTACGTTTTCATAAAATACCGTTACGTTTTGTTACGTTTTCCTGACCGAAATACCCGGGTACCAGAGAAAACGTAAAAAAACGTTGTGAGATCAAAAAATTTACAGCAAAATGCAACTTCCACCATAAATTTCCGACAACTTTGAAAATTTTGCGCGCAAGCGCGCACTTCTCCTCCACAGAAGCCGTATTTTTCAAATAGGTATATTCCAATCATTCTATAGTTTGACCGCACCTGCAGTGCAGAGTATTATGTGTTGCTTCCCAAACTTGAATTGTGCCAAATGCTTTAAAAAAATCAGTGGACGCTGTTATTTAGTGGCTTTCGTCAATTGATTCCGTGCTATTTGAAGATAAAATGTTGAAAGAACTCTATGAATCGTCATAATATCAATTTTTTGTGACATAACACTTGGGAAAACGTTGACAGAAAAATTGAAAAAATGTGAACGTGAAAAATTGACTGAAAAACTGGCAAAAAATAGAAGGGCAGCTTCCAACAGATGGCGTCTCCATAATAGAAAGTTGGTGAAAAATAGACGGGCGTCCTTCTATTAGATGAAATATGGATGAAATTTACGTTTACGTTTTATTTTACGTTTTCCCAGGTATTTTAGAAATACCTTACGTTTTAGTATTTATACTTTCATTTTGGAAAAGGTATTTACGTTTACGTTTACGTTTTCCAAAAATACCAGTATTTGACCAACTCTGGCTTCAAGCGCTGAAGTGCCGATGTCGACTCGTTACATGTTAGCTTCTGGGGTTGAGACGTCACCGCCGCATCATGTGGGGGGTTCAGGGGGGTGGCGTAATGGGGGCTCTGTTCGACCGATAGATGTCAGCGTACCCCCACCATGTTTTCCTGTTCAAACGCCCAATTTTTCACAAAATCACATTATTTCAAGCCCAACACTGGCGCCTTGTGCGTACCCGCAGCATATCAAGCCACAGAACCAGGCATCTGTGGAAAGCGCACAGCGCCAGGACGCGTGTTGGCTCGCCGACTGGGAAGCTCGAGCGGCCGAGCGCGCCGTTCGGGTCGCCAGGAAAATCAGGGTATTCAGGGTCGCCAGGAAAATCAGGGTATGGTAATTGACGAAGGTTCTGAGGCCGATGGGCAAGGTGCCCGAAACTCACCGAACATTTTGGATAGGTTGACTCATTATGCTTACACGGCCACACCGTTTCCCAAAAAAGTAGCCACATGCATGGAAATTCCAGTTTTTACATCACCAATTCAACCATGCTGTATTGTGAACACAGAACGGTATTTTGGCCAGTTGGCATTGTCAGAACCGATTCAAAATGGACCAGTGCAGTATTCACATTTAACACCCAGTATTCTTGGGTCCATTTTTCTTGGCGCAAAATTCAAAATGCAGATGTAGAATTATCTGATATCATAAAATCTTTGGAAAACGGTACTGTGGAAATGTCCGATGCCGTGATGATCGAAAATGTTTTATATTTTAAAGCACCAATAGCTAATTTACATTTTGCCATTTGGCCACCAAAATCTTGGCAGATGGCATGTTTGTCACAAGCTCATTTGGGAATATACGCTAGCCACGGTGGTCAGGAACACACTTTACATCTTTTGTGTGAGTATTTTGCATGGCCTGGGATGAAATCTGATATTTTGGAATTTTGCTAACAATGTTCTCATTGTGTAGAGTTTAAAGCACACTGTTTGCACCCGGCACCACTTGGGATGGTTGAATCACCTTCACAACCATTTGAAACTCTTCATTTAGACACAATGCAGGTTTATTCAGGAAATAAAAAGTCCAAAATTTTAGTTGTCGTCGATTCACTTACGAGATACACTGTTTCAGTCCCAGTAACATCTTTACATGCCACTGTAATTTCAAAAGCTTTGTTGAAACACGTTTTTCTGATATATGGGGCACTGCGTGTAATTATTTCTGATCAGGGAACCGAATTTTGCAATTCAGAAATGAGAGCTTTGTGCGACAATTTTGGGGTGCAGCATAAACCTGTATTGCCTAGAAATCCTCAAGCCAATGGCTTGGTTGAACGTACCAATCACCAGTTGCGAGCAATGATTACAATTTGTTTAAAAGATTATCCAAAATTTTCTTGGAAGGATTTACTTCTGATGGCTGTATTAAAACATAATATGGCAATGAATTCAAATACTGGGTGTTGTCCATTTTTCTTGGTATTTGGGTATTTGCCCCATTGGAATCTGTTTTTACAGCCGCAAAAACTTTGGATCCCCAGTTGGCCAGGTCAATTGCGCAAAATCATAGAAATGCAAATCGATCCAAATACAAACGTTATTTTGATGAAAAACTAGGGTGTCAAAAAAATTTTTTTACGGAAAACGGAAAACGGAAAGGTAAAATTTTTTCACTTTACGGAAAATGGAAAACGGAAAGGTAAAAAAAAAATTTCTGCCGTAAAACGAAAAATGGAAAGGTAAAAAAATTTCACTCAGCAGAAAACGGAAAACGGAAAGGTAAAAAAAAATTGTCGGCCAGAAAACGGAAAACGGAAAAATGAAATGCCGGAAAACGGAAAACGGAAAGCAAAATTTTCACGGAAACGGAAAAAAATAAAGTGAAATTAGCACGGTAATAGACAAATTTGCAGAAGGAAAACCTGCATGCAGGTTTGCTTGTTTGGCTTTGATTGTGGTAGCTGTACATTCTGCAACTATGGATCATGCCTGTAACTTCACTTGTAGTTCAAGCTTAACTGAACCAACAAAAAATCATTAAAAAGTAGCCATAGTGGCCATAGGAAAGGAAACACTACAACAATTTCACAGTCTAGAAGCAGTGGGAATCACTGATGACACCTATGCAATTGATGACAACATTGCAGAGGAGATGATAATAAATAGCATAAAATTCAATGACAACAACAAACAAAACTATATTGACTGGCTGTATAAAGAGAGTATCAGTGACCTGCCCACAGGAAAAGCAGAAGCCTTGGTGCGGTTTAAATCACTGATAAGAAGATTCAACAAAGATCCAAACTTATTCAAACAACACAGAAAGTTTTGGACGACCAACTAGAAAAGGGAATAATTGAGATCTGTGACAACCGTTCATTACCTGCCACACCAGCCAGTAATCACGCCGGGCAAATTGACATCATGCAGAATCGTGTACGACGGGTCGGCAGGTAAGCCAAGTTTCAACGAGTGCCTTTTTAGAGGACCAATTACCACGCCATTAGCACTGGGCCTACTCCTGAGGTTCAGGGCAGGCAATCTAGCATTAATTGTCGATATTGAAAAGGCATTTTTGCAAATAGGATTGCATGACCAAGCTAGAGACTACACACAATTTTTCTGGCTGAAAGATGCCTCAAAACCAGTAACTGAAAATAACTTAATAGTACTTCATTTTAAACATGTACTGTTTGGACTTGTCTGCAGCCCAGCAATTTTGGGAGCAGTCATAAAATACCATTTAAATGTGACAATAAACAACATGAATGAATATGAAGAAAATGAAGGGGAACAAAACCAGTTGGCAATGATAATAAACAACATTTATGTTGATAACTTCATCATGAGTGTCACGAATGAAGTTGAAGCTTTAGAACTATATTACAAAGTCAAAGCTTTATTTAACCAATGTTCTATGAACATGAGGGAATTGCTATCAAACTCCAGATCAGTCATGAATGAAATAGCAGAAAACAACAGGAGTCCAAAGGTGAATAAAATTGTCGCAGTAATGGGCATGAAATAAAATCACCAAACGGACATGCTGGCAATATCAACACCAAAATTGCAAATTGACAGCATCACAACACCAACCAGACAAAACTTGAATAAATTATTGGCGTCAGCATATGACCCAATTGGGTTCACAGCACCTGTTTCACTGACCCTGAAATCCCAGTTGTGAATGCTGCTCCAAGAGACAAAAACAACACAATGGGATGAGCCAATTGAAGATAAATACAGATTGGAAAAACAATGGAAAAATGCCAGAAAACTGAAAATCAAGCCAGAAAATGGAAAAATGACCTGGTAAAACGGAAACAGAAAGGTAAAAATTTTTCAGCCGGAAAACGGAATAATGGGCCGGAAAAACGGAAACGGAAAGGTAAAAAAATTTCAGCTGCCGGAAAACGGAAAACGGAAAGGTAAAATTTTTTCGGCTGCCGGAAAACGGAAAACGGAAAGGTAAAAATTTTTCGGCTGCCGGAAAATGGAAAACGGAAAGGTAAAAAATTTTCCTGCGGAAAGGCGGAAACGGAAAACGGAAACGGAAATTTGACACCCTATGAAAAACACACCATTGTGATGAATGAGGCACATTTTACAGCCTTTTATGAAACATTTCAGACTGTAACAAATACTGTAGTGGTATGAAGTTCCCTAATAATGGCACTTTTTCAGTTTTGATATTTTACTGATTTTACACACTGTTTAAATGCAAGAATGGACATGCAGCAAATGTCAATGCAAAAGTTGACTTTGTGTCCAGCTGGTGAATTTCCATTGATCTTGTCCTTTTTACAAAAGTATGATGGAACTGTAGAATACCATGAGTATTGATCAAAGGTTGGTTATCAAAGGGTAGTTTGTACATTTGGCATATTTTCTACATTCAATGCATAACTGCATGTGTGCACTTTGCAGGTTTTTTTTGTACAGGACCCTTTTTTATGCTTTCTCAAAAGCAAACAACAGGGCCATCTGAAAGAAAAAAATACACTTTCTGTACCCGGGTATTTTGCTCAGGAAAGTGTAAAAAAGTGTATGGGTATTTTATGAAAGTGTAAGTGTAAGTGTACATATAAATACCCATTTACCCATGTCTTTCGGGTAAGTGTAAATACACTTTCGCAACTCTGGTGTGGTGAAGCTGGGGCCAGTTCCGCAAGTGGCAAAGTGAAGAGTAAAGTAAAGAGCAAAGTGAAAAGTAGAGTAAAAAGTAAAGTAAAAATAAAAAATTAAACAGTTAAGTTAAAAATAACACAAAATAATGGCCTTGGCAGTATTTGAAAAAGTTTGTCTGAAAAATTGATGAAAAAATAGTAGGGCGGTCTCCCATAGAAGGGCAGGTAAAAAAGTTTACGAAAAATAGAACGGCGCCCTTCCATTAGAAGAAATACGGTAATACCCTCGGGGAATTACAGGTTCCGCCGGAGTATTTTGAGGGGGAACTATTCAAACGCAAACCGGACAACGCTATGCGTTCGAAACGTTTTGTAACGATATTATAGTATTTACGTTTACTTTAACGTTTTGCAAAAATACCGATATTTTACCAACTCTGCAAAGACGGGTACACCATAGTTGCAAAATCGTATGTTTATGCAATTCATCTCGCCCAAACAACCCATCAGATTCGACCCATCAGATTTTCACATGGATGCCAATCCACCCCAAAAACATGCATTTATCTTTCGAGCGATTTTAGGCAAAAATTTCGGCTCACTTTAGCTCTGATGTTGCCGTGTGCCCATGCAAATTGTAGCTTTGAAGTAAAAGAATGCATGCAACGCTGCTATTGGGTATAGCCAAAACAGAGAGGCATATGATTTGAAATTATTAATTTCAGTGTTCCTAAAATACTGGTAAAACTTTTGATCCATCGGTGGAAAGTTCAGTGGCTGTAATTTGTACTGTATTTGCTCAAAGTACCCCAGGTTAGTGACGGATAAGCGCCAGAAAAAGGGGCGCCACAGAAGGCGCCGTGGCGCCATTTGAAAAATAGGGCGCCAGGCTAAATATGTGCATACAATACCCTGGGTTTGCTGAAAATATTTATCCAACATTGTAGGACACACATTCACTCTTTACGTTTCACGTTATCCAGGATGAAATCAACTAAAAATAAATGAGAAAAAATTTGAACAAGGAAACACAATGAAAATTGTCATTCGACAGAAAATGTATTCACTAAGATAACTTTTCTTTGTTTTCATGTCTCCCTGTTCACAAACCTTTCTTGAAGTGGACAAAAACGGAATGTCGATAATTTGAATCGGTTGATTTGCGGGTTTGCAAGTTCGACGGTCCATCATTCTTAGCTTCTGATCCATCAGATTCATCTGATGAACCGTTGAATGATAGATTTTGTCCACTCGCACAACTTCGTCCATTTTCCAGCAAATTTCCATTATCGATGGGCGCGCTTTTTAATTTATTTTTCGTTTAAGCGCCACTCACTTTGAAACCCTGCTGGCGCCTTTTTAGGACAGGGCGCTAGGCGCCAGGGGCGACAGCGTAAAAGGGCGCCAAGCGCCAAGGGCACCATGGCGCCTTTCAGAAAGTGGGCGCCAAGCGCCAAGGGCACCATGGCGCTTTTCAGAAAGTGGGCGCCAGGCGCCAGGGGTGCCACAGAAAAAGGGTGCCAAGCGCCAATGGCACCATGGCGCGGCGCCCTTTGGCGCTCTCAAATGGCGCCAGCGCCATGGCGCCATTCCATCACTACCCCAGGTCCTGAACAAGCTTGTAGTCGAATGATTTTCTGCCAGCCAAATATTCAACAAAGTAGACGTTATGATTTGAAACATAATTGCCACTCTAAAAAGTAGCGATTGTCAATGGTACCACGCAGCCGGCATGCGCCTTTGATGTTGCACAAACGCTGCAAATCTCACCGCAAATTCCGATGCCGCACGCCGGTATAAAAGGGGGTGCATTTTGACAGTGCATCACCACATTTCCACAGTCAGAAAAGACAGAAAAGAACCAAACTCTGGACATGAAGTTGCTTCTGCTCGTGCTCGTTGGCTTGCTGGCTGTCGCTGCCAAAGCTACACAGGATCTTGCCAATGTCTGTTTGGGTATCTGGCAGCTAGACGCATCTTGTCGTAACTTTTCTTAGATACTGGAAAGTGCAGAACCACTGGTGAAAACTATGGTAGTTAGTTGCAAGCCAGGTCCTAAATAGTTGCAGCTTGCAGCAGACACTAATAGATCTACACAAAAAAATTTTTTTATATGAAACAAATCATAGATCATGTCTACAGATACCCTACCTGTGTACGGACATGTACCGTATATCCTCACACAAGTCCTTCCCCTCAAATAACCCCCCTCGAATAACTCCCCCTCAAAAAACTCTGTCGTAAAAATATCTCCCCGGGCCGGGCTCATATTCAAGGATATTCCGCCGCAAAATTCTGCCGCGGATACATTTACCGTATTTCTTCTGATACAGTGGCGCGCTTCTATTTGTTTCATCAACTTTTCACTCCCCCTCCTCTATTGGAAGCTGCCCTTCTATCTTTTCCACTAAGAAGTCGCTGAAAGTCGCTATTATACATTGGCGCCGTTCAAAAGCACCACAACTTTGCTTTTCGCGCCACAAGAGCTTTATGCACCCAATTACCGTATTTCCTCGAAACACCCCCAGGGGGTTTATTTTTTCAGAGTGGAAATTTCGAGGGAGAATTTTCGGGGGGCTTATTCGAGGGGGTTAATTTTTTCGTCAGAAATTTTCGTAAAGATTATAGTAAGGTACACGCTTTTAGATACCTGAAACTGGTAATAAACGAGACTAAATAGGATAAATTGGGACATTCAACGTACATCGCTCGCTATACAAACTAGAGTATATGTGTGGCTGCGATGCAGACTGGCAGCCACAAATACATCATACCGATACATGTACGTTGTATACCGGGGGGGGGGGTTATTTTTTCCCCATCTCGAAAACATCTGGGGGTATTTCGAGGGGGGTTAATTCAGGGCGGGGTATTTCGAGGAAATACGGCAAAAAATCCAACCAAAAACAAATCACATTCAATTCCTACCAAATTTTCGACAAATTTAAAACACACATGTTTCTCCAGGTGGAACTGGACGAGTGCGACAAGTGCATGATGGCCCTTCCTGAGGATGCTCACGAGCCGGACACTGGCGACTGCGTGGCTGACATCCATGGCTTTTTCACATCCAACTGCCCCGTGTGCGACGAGGACCCCCATCTGGAGGTGTTTACATCTTTGCACAAAAAAATCTATAGCTGTTGAAAGTGTTTACCTATGTTTGTTGTAGTAAATACCTAAATATGTGAAATGTACCTGAAATATGCTTAAAACAAGGCAAATAATTTTTCAATATCGAAATTTTCATACCTTGCTCATAACTTTTCTATTATTTTTCACCATCGATTCAACAAAAATTAGAAGAAAATTAAAAATTTAAAATCGAGATTATAAAAATTTTCAAATTTTTATTTCCATCCTTGGTAAATCGGTAGATACAATGCCGATTTTTGGGTAATAAAAACCTCCCAAATTCATCCGCAGGCAGATATCGAAGCCGCGTGTGCAGCACTAGAAGCAAAAACGGGAAAAGAAGAGCCAAAGCAGAAACGCCTTTTCGGTCTCCTCCTGGGATTGGCCCCACTTCTTCTCGGACAGGGCTAAATAAACAATAATCGACCATGTTCTGGTGCCAGTCCCAGAGTCTGTAAAACGCTCTGTAAAAGGTAAAATGTCACGCAAAGTGTTTAAAGTCATGTAAAATGTATGTTTGCCATTTCACCGGTTTTACATGACTTTTGACACTTTGCATGACATTTGACATTTGACAGGGCATTTTACAGGCTCTGGGACTGCCCCTGGTGCAATTTGAGGGCAGCGTGATTCAATCTTACCATCTGGCATAGGTTCACACACAATTTTTAGTCTATGGAATCTTGATCAATTTTAATAGATAGATATCAATGAACTAATATTAATTATCGATTTGAAAATGCATGTTAAAAAGAAATGTGGAAGCAAAATTATACAACACTTAAAAAAGAGGTTACATGGTTTTATTATAGGAACTTCGATTCCCGCTTGTGGCGGTGTACATTTCGCACCCTTTTTAAGCAGCAAAATATCACAGCAACAACACTACGACATCGTTGTAAAAACGTATTTACTTTGACTCGATAAATACGTATGCCGTATTTCCTCGAATTACCCCCCGGGGTTTATTTTTTCAGAGTGAAAATTTTGAGAGAAAAACGTGAAAAATGCAACATTAACCACCATTTATAAGTTTTTACAGCCTTATGTAGATGGTATAAACGATGTTCTAACGTAACACAGTAAGTGTTTTGAACGTCTGTTATGCATTTCCCGGACCACAAATTCATAGTGCCCATTTTGAGGGGGGGTATTTCGAGGGGGGTATTTCGAGGAAATACGGTACTCGAGTACAGAGTAAATACGTTTACGTTTCCTCCAAAAAAAGTTCCCATACTCGCGTTTACGTATACTTTTCCAAAGTACTCGAGTACAGAACACGTATTTCAAGTAGTGTTATATGGTGATTTTTTGAAGGCATGAGAGGGAAAAATGAAGAGAATATGCAAAAAATAGTGCAAAATAGTCAAAAATGGATATATAGCACATAAATAGTGAAAAAGCGATTAAAACAGGCAAAAAGTTATAAAAAGTAGTGGTTTTGTGCGAAAATTGGTGTGGCTTTTCTCAAAAATACTCACATTTACGTTTTCCAGGGGAAAAAGTACGTTTACTCACGTTTACTCATGAGTAAAAGTAAAAAAAATTACTTTACGTTTTCTGTACTCAGGGAGTGAGTAAAAATAAATACTTTGAATACACTTTGAAAAAAGTTCGGTACTTTTAACAACTCTGCACTACGATGACATCTAAATCCACCAGTAAGTAGGATACTTATGTATGCACAAAAAAGAAATGATAAGAGTTGCGTCCAAGCGACAATTGTTTTTTTCCCGGAACGTTTTTTCTTCTTTTCTGGGACAATTTTTTTTTCACTCAATAATGACATCATAATGGAGAATTTCCTTCTGAAAAATGCATAGCATGTAATCTGCAGAGTATATAAATTTAAGAGACAGTATAATACTACATGGTGCCACAAAATATCAATAGATCAACATCAAACAGTGTAACAACAAACGATTTGAGGCAAAAATTGATGCGACATAATTGATTTCTCAGCTGTTTCCGCTTTCAAATTACTACTGCATTCATTGTAAACAGGGGACATGCCAGGTCCGGCAGGCAAAAGTTGAGTCGGTTCCGGAGCCTATAACTCCGGTTCTGGGGGGGGGGGGGGGTAAAAATTTTAAATTTTGGGGGAATATCCTCTAAACCCCCCTCCGACAATACCCCCCTTCGACAATACACTGCACGGGGGCCCCGGCGACTCACCGGAGTGTGGGCCGCTGTAAACGTGAATTTTTTTGTCCACGCGGTCCGGCAGCCCCTGGGTTGTGGACACATAATGAACAGTGACTCTAACGGCGGTGGGGGGACTATGTAGAAATTTTAGGGGGGTGTACCTGACACCCCTCAGAGCTGAACACAGCAGGGAGGGGGCGGGTGCGGCGACCCACCTGTGTGTGGGGCGCAGCACATTAACTTGATTTTTTTGTTGGAAATTTCGCCGTCCAGACCAGCCTCGCACCTGACAGCGACAAAACATCGGCCGTCATTTCGGCTGTGGGTGGGGTATAAAATCGACATTTTTTTGGGGGTGCGCAACATTCTTCCACAACTGTATACGGCAGGTGGGGCCTCAGCGGCACACGTGATTAAGCTGTTTTTTTAAAAGTGAGAGAAAAGTGGTAAGTGGCAGAGTTGTGCAAATACTGGTATTTTTGAAAAACGTAAACGTAAACGTAAATACCTTTTCCAAATCAAAAGTATAAATACTAAAACGTAAGGTATTTTTAAAATACCAAGGAATACGTAAAAGGAAACGTAAACATAATTTTTTACTTACGCACAGTATTTGCCATTGTACTTTGTAAAATACCATTATTTTCACCTTTAGATGGGTAAATCGCTCCATCTGCACCACTTTCTGTTTTAAGTGTGGCGAAATCCAACTACCGTATTTCCTCGAAATACCCCCCGGGGGGTGATTGTTTCATAGTGGTCCCGAGAGGGGGGGGGTTAAACGAGGGGGTGGGTATTTCGAGGGGGGGGGGGTTATTATTTCACAAGAAAATTTTTGAAAACCAAGTACGAAATAGTCGTCTGAAACGTACGCAGACGTCGAAAAATGCAACAAAAACCGCCATTTATAAGGTTCTGTAGACTAATATTAGTATGTAGATGGTATGTACACTGTTCTAACGTGACACCGACATTGTTTTAACGTGTGTTCTGCAGTACACAGAACACAAACTGCAGTATTTGTCATGTACGTTCCCTTTACACTCAATTTGGGGGGGGGTATTTCGAGGGGGGGGGGGTGATTGTTTCATAGTGGTCCGAGAGGGGGGGGTCAAACGAGGGGGGGGGGTATTTCGAGGGGGGGGGGGTATTTCGAGGAAATACGGTACGCTGGTGATTCTGTGGGAGTCCCAGACCCTGTAAAATGCCTTGAAAATGTCAAATGACATGCAAAGTGTCAAATGACATGCAAAGTGTCAAATGACATGCAAAGTGTCTAAAGTCATGCAAAATGCCCTGGAAGGTGGCAAATCTTTGCACTTTTGCTGAGCATTTTACATAAGTTTTGACATTTGCATGAAGTTTTACATTTTACAGGGCATCTTACAGAGTCTGGGATTGGCACCAGAGCTTGCACTCGCCCTGCCAGTTTCAAAACGTGTGCTTTGCACAGTTGTGCAATTGCGTCGTCAGAATTCATCACAAAAAAATTATAACGACAAGGCTACACAAACAAACAAAAAGTGTTCAGATTTTGAACACATTAATGAATATCTACCCAGTATTCCATGTGTAAGTGCAAGCGTGCAGTCACTTTTTACGTTTATGTTAAATATTGTTGGCGAAAACACAAGAATATTGTTGGCTGCTGGTGCTGCGGCCCATCTGAACATGTGCATGTGTGAATGATCACAAGTTTTTTTACGTTTTCCCCAGTACCCGGGTATTTTGGTGAGGAAAACGTAACAAAACGTAATGGTATTTTTGGAAAACGTAAACGTAAACGTAAGTATAATTACCCGAATAACCGGGTATTTTGGGTAAACGTAAATACGTTTTTCCAACTCTGGTAAGTGGTACATGGCAGTGATAATTTGGTAAACAGTAAACAGTAAACAGTTTTTTGGTATGTTTTACAATTCTGCAGTACCATACCATACTGTATAATGCAGTGAAATTTCCTGTCCAGTGCTCATCAACAGAACTTCTGACCAGAGTTGTTAAAATACAGGTATTTTTGGAAAGTGTAAGTGTAAATACACTTTCCAAATTTTGAGTATGGATACCAAATGTGTAAGGTATTTTAAAAATACCTAGGAAAGTGTAAAAAAAGTGTAAGTGTAAAAAAGTTTTTTAGAAAGCTCTCACTGTTGAGCATTAGAAAACACCGCTGTTCTCACCTTTAGATCAATTTATTTATCATTTTCATGCATTATTTCACACTTTACAGCCTTTTATGAAACATTTCAGACTGTAACAAATACTGTAGTGGTATGAAGTTCCCTAATAATGGCAGTTTTACAGTGTTGATATTTTACTGATTAAGCAATGCGATACACACGGTTTAAATGCAAGAATGGACATGCAGCAAATGTCAATGCAAAAGTTGACTTTGTGTCCAGCTGGTGAATTTCCATTGATCTTGTCCTTTTTGCAAAAGTATGATGAAACTGTAGAATACCATGAGTACTGCAGAGTTGTTAAAAGGTACGTACGTTTACTCGAAAAATACGCATACGCGAGTACGCCGTAAATACATTTACATATACTGTTCAAAAAAATACCGTACGCACTTGTACGCGTACACTTTCAAAGCGTACGTGTACGGAAAATTTAAAAAAGTTCAGTAATTCTAACAACTCTGGAGTACTGATCAAAGGTTGTGGATCAAATGCTAGTTTGTACATTTGCCATATTTTCTACATTCAATGCATTTTTTGTACATGACTAGTGATGGAAAAAGCGCCAGGACATTGGCGCCAAGCGCCAAAAGCGCCATGGCGCTTTTCGCATGTGTAGCGCCAAGCGCCAATGGCGCCACAGCTAAATAGCGCCAAGCGCCAAAAGCGCCATGGCGCTTTTCTAGACCACGGCGCCAAGCGCCAATGGCGCCAGAGGATGTTGGCGCCAAGCGCCAATAGCGCCAGCGCCAAAAAAATTTTGCTGCTCATATATGCATTCATTTATTTTAATCGCAAGATATAAGTTACCTTTGTTCCTTTTGTCATGATATTTTACAGCTGATAGTTTGGACTAACTATAGCAAACCATCTGTAAAAAGTGCTTAGATTTTTAGGTGCTTTTTAAAATTACTTTTCAAATTTAGTTGATTTTTCCCAAAAAATAATTTTGAAACGAAGTTTTCATTTTTTTTCGAATACGTTCGATTTTTTTCTACTAGGATATGACAGTATGCAGTTTTGCTAGTTACTTTTGAACACAGCATTTTGAATTTTCGAATTTTGGATTGCCTTTATTCATTTGGAATGGCTTCAGAAAGTGATTGCACGTCCTGTAAAATTAACTGTCAAATGTCAAGAATGTCATGTGATGTAAAATGTCAATCAAAATAATAAAAAAAACCTGTAGGATCGAACTTTTGACATGACGCATAACACTTTACAAAGTTGTATTTACGAAATTTTGCATGAGGTTTGTCAGTTAACTTTACAATTTACAGGGTCCTTTTACTCTGCTTTAACAAAACTGCAAGGAACGAGCTCAGTATAGTGATTGAGCTAAAACCTAAATACCGTATTACCTCTAATCTAAGGTATACCTTATATTGTTTTCGTCAGATTTTTAGAGCCAAAAGTTATACCTTGTATTAGAGGGTACTTTATATTAGAGGGTACCTTCAATTTTTTCCACCAGATTTTCGTCTGGTCAACAATTCAAAGTTTCTCTTCGAGTGAATAGTGCCGCCGTAAACTGACACACTTTTCAGCGGCGGAAGTCGACGAAGAGTCATCGCAGTGCCCTTCGGCACCATTTTCTTCATTTTCCGCCATGTTTAGCAACCGTCTTTATTATTTTGCGTGTTTTGGCACGCAGCCAGCTGTGCCTTATTAGAGGTATGCCTTATATTAGAGGGTACCTTATATTTATTTCGACGCGATCAAAATAGCTAAAAGTTATACCTTATATTAGAGGGTACCTTATATTAGAGGGATGCCTTATATTGGAGGTAATACGGTATGTGAAGAGTTACCAGTCTTCTGATGAATACCTAGTCACGAAAAGTCTTACACCAGCCCATGCAATCAAACGGACATTGTTTACAAAGAAATCAACAATAAGGTATGTTGATCCTGGAATACGTTTACAGTAGCACATATTCGTATGTAAATTTTACTTACAAGGTTTTTTGCATTAAATAATAATGAATTTTTAGATTTTTTGGCGCTTTTTTGGCGCTTTTTAAAACACTAGCGCCAAGCGCCAATGGCGCCACGGCGTCATAGCGCCAAGCGCCAAAAGCGCCACGGCGCTTTTTCCAAATCCCAGCGCCAAGCGCCAATGACGCCACAGCAAAAAGGCGCCAAGCGCCAAAAGCGCCATGGCGCTTTTTGCTTTGGCGCTAGCGCCATGGCGCTTTTCCATCACTATACATGACCCTTTTTTATGCTTTCTCAAAAGCATAAAATAGGGTCATGTACAAAAAATAACTGCACAGTGCACACATGCAGTTATGCATTAAATGTAGAAAATATGGAAAAGGTACAAACTAGCCTTTGATCTCCAACCTTTGATCAGTACTCATGGTATTCTACAGTTTCATCATACTTTTGTAAAAAGGACAAGATCAATGGAAATTCACCAGCTGGACACAAAGTCAACTGGCTTTTGCATTGACATTTGCTGCATGTCCATTCTTGCATTTAAACAGTGTGTATCTCATTGCTTAATCAGTCAAATATCAACACTGTAAAAGTCCCATTATTAGGGGAACTTCATACCACTACAGTATTTGTTACGGTCTGAAATATTTCATAAAATGCAGTAAAATGTGTAATAATGCATGAAAATGACAAATAAATTGATCTAAAGGTGAAAACAGTGGTGTTTTCTAATGCTCAACAGTGAGAGCTCTTTCAAAAAAAAATTTTTTACACTTACACTTTTTTTACACTTTCCTAGGTATTTTTAAAATACCTTACACTTTTAGTATCCATACTCAAAATTTGGAAAGTGTATTTACACTTACACTTTCCAAAAATACCGGTATTTAAACAAATCTGGTATAAAGTTGTGTAAAATACCTTACTCCAAAAATGCCCAACTAAAGAATTTTAATGGGGGTCAATTTGATGATGTCACCTATGACATCATTGCAGTAGAGATTTGTACCACAATGATGCCATAGGTGACATCATCAAATTGACCCCCATTAAAATTCTTTAGTTGGGCATTTTTGGAGTAAGGTATTTTACACAACTTTATACCTTAAACTATCCCCAAGAGGGCATTCTAAACCAACTCTTAAAGTGTCTACCGATATTTTACCAACTCTGCAAAAACGGGTACACCATAGTTGCAAAATCGTATGTTTATGCAATTCATCTCGACCAAGGTTGGTTTTATAAAAATCATTTGTATACAAATTGTATAAAAATTGTAAAAAATGTATTTTATTTTTATTTAATTCTTACTTCATTTTATTTTATTTTATTTTATTCCAAAAAAATAAAAAAATTAAAAAATGGACCATTTTACAAAAATTTTACAAAACTTACAGAAATTTTACAAAAAATCATAATCTTGTATGCAAGGTCAGAAAAATGATAATTAGACCTAAACATGAAAAACGTGTGACAAATTTTTCCATTACTTTGCAAAAGTTGCATGCAGTAGGTATTGTTAGCTAGTTGCAAGTGTTAAGTTACAATTATCGATAAGAATGGTTTGCATTTTCAGTAGAAGGATTACTGGAGTGTGCTGGGCGCATTTGTAATACATCATGCAAAGTGTCAATTGTCATGACAAATGTAGTAAAGAGTCGATTGGCATCTCATATGTCAAGCAAAGTATAATTGTCATGACAAATGTCGTGCAGAGCATAAATTGTGTTTTGGTATGTTATGTTGGTATCTGAATCTTATGTTTTGGTATCCAAACCTTTTATTTTGGTATCCAAATCTTATGTTTTTGTATCCAAATGTTCACATAAGATTTGGTTACAAAAACAACAAGATTTGGATACAAAAGATAAGATTTGGATACAATTTGCTTTACAGTTTCCACTTTAATTTATATTTGTCATGACAATTGACAGTTTACTTAACATTTTCATGAAAATTAACACTTTCCATTCCATTTCATATGACATTTTGACACTTTACATGGCTTGGGACTGCCCCAGCTTCGCGATTGAACAGGTTGAACTATAAACAACAGAAAAAAATTTTACAAAAAATATGAATTTTTATACAATTTTTACAAAAATATGAATTTGTATACAATTTTTATTTTTATTTTGTAATTTTCCATTTAATTTTATTTTATTTTATTATTCAATTTTCCATTTTATTTTAATTTTATTCTTATTCTTTTCTGAGATTTTGCCAACCCTGATCTCGACCAAACAACCCATCAGATTCGACCCATCAGATTTTCACATCGATGCCAATCCACCCCAAAACATGCATTTATCTTTCGAGCGATTTTGGGCAAAAATTTCGGCTCACTTTAGCTCTGATGTTGCCGTGTGCCCATGCAAATTGTAGCTTTGAAGTAAAAGAATGCATGCAACGCTGCTATTGGGTATAGCCAAAACAGAGAGGCATATGATTTGAAATTATTAATTTCAGTGTTCCTAAAATACTGGTAAAACTTTTGATCCATCGGTGGAAAGTTCAGTGGCTGTAATTTGTACTGTATTTGCTCAAAGTACCCCAGGTTAGTGACGGATAAGCGCCAGAAAAAGGGGCGCCACAAAAAAAGGGCGCTAAGCGCCAAAGGCGCCGTGGCGCCATTTGAAAAATAGGGCGCCAGGCTAAATATAAGCATACAATACCCTGAGTTTGCTGAAAATATTTATCCAACATTCTAGGACACATATTCACTCTTTACGTTTCACGTATCCAGGATGAAATCAACTAAAAATAAATGAGAAAAAATTTGAACAAGGAAACACAATGAAAATTGTCATTCGACAGAAAATGTATTCACTCAGATATGTTTTCATGTCTCCCTGTTCACAAACCTTTCTTGAAGTGGACAAAAACGGAATTGCGATAATTTGAATCGGTTGATTTGCGGGTTTGCAAGTTCGACGGTCCATCATTCTTAGCTTCTGATCCATCAGATTCATCTGATGAACCGTTGAATGATAGATTTTGTTTACTCGCACAACTTCGTCCATTTTCCAGCAAATTTCCATTATCGATGGGCGCGCTTTTTAAATTATTTTTCGTTTAAGCGCCACTCACTTTGAAACCCTGCTGGCGCCTTTTTAGGACAGGGCGCTAGGCGCCAGGGGCGACAGCGTAAAAGGGCGCCAAGCGCCAAGGGCACCATGGTGCCAGCGCCATGGCGCCATGGTGCCAGCGCCATGGCGCCATTCCATCACTACCCCAGGTCCTGAACAAGCTGGTAGTCGAATGATTTTCTGCCAGCCAAATATTCAACAAAGTAGACGTTATGATTTGAAACATAATTGCCACCCTAAAAAGTAGCGATTGTCAATGGTACCACGCAGCCGGCATGCGCCTTTGATGTTGCACAAACGCCGCAAATCTCAGCGCAAATTCCGATGCCGCAAGCAGGTATAAAAGGGGGTGCATTTTGACAGTGCATCACCACATTTCCACAGTCAGAAAAGACAGAAAAGGACCAAAATCTGGACATGAAGTTGCTTCTGCTCGTGCTCGTTGGCTTGCTGGCTGTCGCTGCCAAAGCTACACAGGATCTTGCCAATGTCTGTTTGGGTATCTGGCAGCTAGACGCAACTTTTCTTAGATACTGGAAAGTGCAGAACGACTGGTGAAAACTATGGTAGTTAGTTGCAAGCCAGGTCCTAAATAGTTGCAGCTTGCAACCGACACTAATAGATCTACACAAAAATTTTTTTTATATGAAACAAATCATAGATCATGTCTACAGATACCCTACCTGTGTACGGACATGTACCGTATATCCTCGCACAAGTCCTTCCCCTCAAATAACCCCCCTCGAATAACTCCCCCTCAAAAAACTCTGTCGTAAAAATAACTCCCCGGGCTCATATTCGAGGATATTCCACCGCAAAATTCTGCCGCGGATACATTTACCGTATTTCTTCTAATACAGTGGCGCGCTTCTATTTGTTTCATCAACTTTTCATACCCCCTCCTCTATTGGACGCTGCCCTTCTATCTTTTCCACTAAGAAGTCGCTGAAAGTCGCTATTATACATTGGCGCCGTTCAAAAGCACCACAACTTTGCTTTTCGCGCCACAAGAGCTTTATACACCCAATTACCGTATTTCCTCGAAACACCCCCAGGGGGTTTATTTTTTCAGAGTGGAAATTTTGAGGGAGGATTTTCGGGGGGCTTATTCGAGGGGGGTTTATTACCGTATTACCTCTAATATAAGGTATACCTTATATTGTTTTCGTCAGATTTTTAGAGCCAAAAGTTATACCTTATATTAGAGGGTACCTTATATTAGAGGGTACCTTAAATTTTTTGGCCAGATTTTGCACAAATTTAACATGCATAAATTCAATACAAAACGACCTGATCGGTATCGAGTTATCGCCAAAGAAGTCGACGAAGAGTTATCGCAGTGCCTTTCGGCACCATTATCATCATTTTCCGCCATGTTTAGCAACCGTTTTAAAGATTTTGTGCGGTTTGGCACGCAGCCAGCTGTATTATATTAGAGATATGCCTTTTATTTGAGGGTACCTTATATTTATTTCGTCACGTTCAATATAGCCAAAAGGTATACCTTATATTAGAGGGTACCTTATATTAGAGGGATGCCTTATATTGGAGGTAATACGGTATTTCGTCAGAAATTTTCGTAAAGATTATAGTAAGGTACACGCTTTTAGATACCTGAAACTGGTAATAAACGAGACTAAATAGGATAAATTGGGACATTCAACGTACATCGCTCGCTATACAAACTAGAGTATATGTGTGGCTGCGATGCAAACTGGCAGCCACAAATACATCATACAGATACATGTACTTTGTATACCGGGGGGGGGGGGTATTTTTTCCCCATCTCGAAAACATTTGGGGTATTTCGTGGGGGTTAATTCAGGGGGGGGTATTTCGAGGAAATACGGTAGATGCAAAAAAATTCAACCAAAAACAAATCACATTCAATTCCTACCAAATTTTCGACAAATTTAAAACACACATGTTTCTCCAGGTGGAACTGGACGAGTGCGACAAGTGCATGATGGCCCTTCCTGAGGATGCTCACGAGCCGGACACTGGCGACTGCGTGGCTGACATCCATGGCTTTTTCACATCCAACTGCCCCGTGTGCGACGAGGACCCCCATCTGGAGGTGTTTACATCTTTGCACAAAAAAATCTATAGCTGTTGAAAGTGTTTACCTATGTTTGTTGTAGTAAATACCTAAATATGTGAAATGTACCTGAAATATGCCTAAAACAAGGCAAATAATCTTTCAATATCGAAATTTTCATACCTTGCTCATAACTTTTCTACTATTTTTCACCTTCGATTCAACAAAAATTAGAAGAAAATTAAAAATTTAAAATCGGGATTACAAAAATTTTCAAATTTTTATTTCCATCCGTGGTAAATCGGAAAATACAATGCCGATTTTCGGGTGATAAAAACCTCCCAAATTCATCCGCAGGCAGATATCGAAGCCGCGTGTGCAGCACTAGAAGCAAAAACGGGAACAGAAGAGCCAAAGCAGAAACGCCTTTTCGGTCTCATCCAGGGATTGGCCCAACTTCTTCTCGGTGGCCCCCGCTAAATAAACAATAATCGACCATGTTCTGGTGCCAGTCCCAGAGTCTGTAAAACGCCCTGTAAAAGGTGAAATGTCACGCAAAGTGTTAAAAGTCATGGAAAATGTGTGTTTGCCATTTCACCGGTTTGACATGACTTTTGACACTTTGCATGACATTTGACATTTGACAGGGCATTTTACAGGCTCTGGGACTGCCCCTGGTGCAATTCGAGGGCAGCGTGATTCAATCTTACCATCTGGCATAGGTTCACACACAATTTTTAGTCTATGGAATCTGGATCAATTTAAATAGATAGATATCAATGAACTAATATTAATTATCGATTTGAAAATGCATGTTAAAAAGAAATGTGAAAGCAAAATTATACAACACTTTAAAAAAGAGGTTACATGGTTTTATTAGAGGAACTTTGATTCCCGCTTGTGGCGGTGTAAATTTCGCACCTTTTTTAAGCAGCAAAATATCACAGCAACAACACTACGACATCGTTGTAAAAACGTATTTACTTTGACTCGATAAATACGTATACCGTATTTCCTCGAATTACCCCCCGGGGGTTTATTTTTTCAGAGTGAAAATTTTGAGAGAAAAACGTTAAAAATGCAACATTAACCTCCATTTATAAGTTTTTACAGCCTTATGTAGATGGTATAAACAATGTTCAAACGTAACACAGTAAGTGTTTTGAACATCTGTTATGCATTTTCCGGACCACAAATTCATAGTGCCCATTTTGAGGGGAGGTATTTCGAGGGGGGTATTTCGAGGAAATACGGTACTCGAGTACAGAGTAAATACGTTTACGTTTCCTCCAAAAAAGTTCCTGTACTCGCGTTTACGTATACTTTTCCAAAGTACTCGAGTACATAAAACGTATTTCAAGTAGTGTTATATGGTGATTTTTTGAAGGCATGAGAGTAGGGCTCGAACTCGACTCGACTCGACTCGACTCGTGACTCGAGGGTAAAATTGTGTATCGACTCGACTCGCCTATTCCTGCCAGCTTGGTTTGTCTCCTTGTACAAGAGCAGCAGTGCCGCAGTAGCTGCGACCAGAAGAGCTGTCAATGCGATGCGCACACATTCTCTGAAATAAACAACCCATGTCAGAGCATTCCATTCTTTCCAATTGAGTTTTAAAAAGTAATATTCCTCTGCACACACTGCTAATTCGTGACTGATGATTCCAGGGTAATATAGCAAAATCCCAAAAATTATTGCCAGAAACATTGCTGCAAGGGCAGCTTTTTTGTGGTTGAGTGTCTTGAATTTCAACATCCACTTGATGGCTGCCACTTTGTGCACAGTTGACAATGTTACCATAAAAAGGTAAGAAAATGTCGAGATATACCAAATTATATTCAGTGTGATCTTGAACAAAATGATAGGATAAATCTTATGTAACCATTCGCGTGTAGGGCGGAATAATTGAAGGATCACAGACATCGTGGATAAACAGAAGGTACATAGTACGATTATCTCATCCAAGACAAAAATTACAGCCTGGAACCAAAGTCCTGGCTTGTTTCGATTTACAATTTTCATCACTTCAACCAGACACAGTGCATTTCCCAATATGCTTATCATTGCAATAGCTGAAACGCTTGCATCAATAATTAAATTGGTCGTAACAATGGGAGAAACTTCAACATCCTTGTTAAGCCATTCCATAGATATATTGCAGAACTGCTCATAATCAGACAGCGTTGTATTATTCATCAGTAGAAGAATACTGACCAGGGTTGGCAAAATCTCAGAAAAAAATAAAAATAAAATGGAAAATTGAACAATAAAATAAAACAAAATAAAATGGAAAATGAATAAAATAAAAATACAATGTTACTGAACTTCTAATTTTTGTAAAGTTTTAGTAAAATTGTACGGCTATTTACACAGGTCCCAGGAATTATCACCAAATTAGCAAGCACAAAATTTTTGCAAGGCGGTTACACACGCTGATGCATTCTCTTTGGGGGAGTGTATAATTTTTTTTGGATTTGTCTGAATTTTGGCATGTGTGTACTCCTTTGCTTAGTGTGGTCGCATGCCAAATTTCAGCTGATTAGTGAATCCTATTTTATTTAGACTTTAATTTTCATTGATCTCTGTATTTTTGTATAGTGATCGAAATCCTGCCGGGGACCGGTCCTTGGCAATGTCGAAATGGCCCCTGCCTGGGCTAAAAATTTGTCCCCTGCTGGGGACGAACATCCCCGGTCGGGGACAAAAATTCTTTGTTTACTGAAAAAATATTTTTCTCACCAGGGACATTTGACTCCGGTCGGGGCCATTTCGACATTGCCGGGGACCAGTCCCTGGCAGGATTTTGATCACTATACAAAAATACAGTGATCGATGAAAATTAAAGTCTAAATAAAATAGGATTTGCTAATCGCCCTGAGCTGAAATTTGGCATGCGAACTCACTAAGCGAAGGAGTACACACATGCCAAATTTGAGCCAAATCAAAATAAATTTATACACACCCCAAAAAAATATGCATGGGTGTGTGTAACCGTGTTGCAGAAATTTTGTGCATGCAAATTTGGTGTTAATTTACCTAATTTACATGCAATCAACCCATACACATCAATCCTTTTGACTTTTGACAATTCTAATTTTTTTGCTGGGGACCGATGCCCGGCTGGGGCCTGTGTAAATAGCCAAATTGTACAAAAATTATAATTTTTGTAAAAGTTAAACTCAAGTGTCTGTAAATTTCTATCAAAAGTTTCCATCCTGTTGCTTAAGATTCTAGTTGCTTTGCTGTTGCTTTCATTGTTGTGATTGAAAAATAGTTTTGCTCAAAATTGCAAATTTTAACATCTTGTAATATATTTTCACTTTTAAAATAACTAATGTATGTGATTTTTTCCCATTTTCTTCGTTCCACAGCTTGAAAAAGCCTATTTATAGAACCCCGCAAGCCGCCCACCCCCAAAAAAACAAATTTTTAGCTATTTATCTTCCCTCAGGAGGAGCAATTAGCTACATAGTTATCTATCCTGCCATTGTGAGGGTCAAAATTCAAGATGTCGCAACCTCAAGTTCAAGATTCAAGTTACCTATGTCGCAACCCGTGTCACATCACAAGTATACATAAAATTTTTTTGTATTCATCTGCATGCTTGTTTGCACATTGTTTTATGGCCTTGCATGCAAGATTTCGATTTTTTTTTTATTTTGTAAAATATTTGTAAAATTTTTGTAAAATTGTTTCATTTTATTATATTAATGGCATTTCAGAATTAAATAAAATATACCTAATAAAATGAAACATTAAAATTAAAATTAAATACAATTTTAGTAAAAAGAATTTTACTAAATCCAACCATGCTACTGACCAATTTCTGCATGCTCTGTGGATTCTTAAATATAGTTATAAACTTAATTCAATTATAATTTTCTAAATATCCACCACTTACCTATCCTTGGGACAACCTGTGGTTTTGCTACATTGTGCCGGCGCACACTAGTTTTCACACTAAATTTCGAAAACTCACAAACCACCTTAGAATGCATTTGAGTCTTCTACAATGAGGTGGCCGTGAATTACAGTTGACGGAGAATAAAAATAACTCATTCTGGAAAACTCAAACACGTTTAAAGCTCATTTATGAGTTCTCGCTATGTTGTGTGAAAACTAATGTGCGCAGGGCCATTAAAATCTTGTTCCACCAATGGTACTTTACTATACTTATATTTGCTTGAATAATTCTCCCTTGAAAAGTTTCGTGAGGGTTATTCCAAGGAAATATGGTAATTCCTCCCTTGCATAATCCCTTGTTTAGGCATATGATCAATTTGTTGTATCCAATATGAACAAAAATGTTATTTTGTTTCAAACATATTTCATGAAATGATGTTGATAAAAATTATCAAAAATTTAATATAGAAAATATAAAAAATAATATATTTTTCCATGATGTTTCAGAGAAGTTTTATTATATTTTTTTGAGAGATTTTCTGATATATTTGAAAGTATCACAAAATATTAAAAATATCTGATTAATTTTTATTTTTATTTTTCTCTGGCTTTTTTGACGGTATTGATTTTTGTTATTTTGAGAGCTTTTCTGATATTATATTTATTTATATAGGCATTCTCGAAATCATCGTTTTTAATGCTGACAAACATATGAACAAGTACCTAATCAATGAGAGTGTGGTAATAAATCTAGTGACCTGGTAATCCAACACAACACATGCAAACAGTCAGAGAATACTTTTGTCACACTATCTAAAACAAACCATGTTCAGTCAATGCTAGGGTTGGGAATTTCAAAATTTTCGGTATCGGGTCCTAAAAATTTCGGATCGGGTATCGGGTATCGGTTCCAAAAATTTGTGGGTATCGGGTTCGGGTATTGAGGTCACGTATTGGGTCAGGTTTTCAGGTCAAAATGACGGCTATCGGGTAATAGAGCTGTTGGGTATCGGGTAATAGAATAGTTGGGTATCGGGTAATAAAATCATATGGTATTGGATTGAACACCAAAAATACAGCATGGTGTAGTGTATCTATCAAAAGGTGTATAACTAGGTAAGTGTGAATACACATGTAGATGCAGCAGTTTTCCAACACAGCCATTAAATTGTGATATAAAACATAGCTCCAGTTTTTGTGGGATACCATGGTGACTGAGGCCAGTAAAAATGGTCAAACATATTCAGATTCATTTTGGTGGATTCAAATTGGCCCACAGTGTTATTTCAACATGCTTGGGTAATAACTGCTGAAGCCATTGCACTGTGAACCTAAAATAAATGTTTTTCAATGATTCTTAGTAATCATTTCCAGTTGTAGAAATTGAGCTTAATGGATCTGTTTTTTTTGGAGAGTGAGTGATGGTTACACCTGTTGGTCCATAGTGTCATGGCATGGCTGCTGAGAGGCCCCAAGAATGGTGAACCATATTTTTTGCAGATTTCATTTTGGCCCACAGTTTTTACCTTAGTATGTTTGGGTGAAAAGCAGTGGCAAACTAGAATATCTGTACATCAATACCCAACCCACCAAAAAAAGTTCAACAAACATCTTAGTTAATGGTTGGTGGCAGTATTCCAGTGATCTTCACAGGATGCCAATAAAGTGCAACTGTTGCCACACTCAACTCAGGGTATGAATTATCATTGCCTGATTGATGACAAAACAGTTGCAAACTCAACTGTGTGGACATTCTACAGTTGAGCAAACAACGTTTTCTAAGTTGCTCTGGCACCATGCCTGCCACTGCACCCAGTCAGGCTGTCTCCCCACTGAACCAGTGCAAGTGAACACCCTTAGAGGAGAAACCTGGGATCAAGTGCACCCAGATATCTGGCAGCCATTTTTGCCAATGGAAAGGCTATCTGAATTGTTTTCAATTGAATCAAAATTTTTCAAATGTGAATGAAAACATGCAGTAAAATCAAATCTGAATTAATTGAAACAAACCAAGTGTCTAAATTACAACTGCACCAAACCACTGGAAGTTGTATTCACAATGCTTCCAAACTGGTTGAAAGGTTGAACTGTGGGAAATTTTTGCAGGTATTTTCGGGTAGTAGAGTCGGGTTCGGGTATCAGGTTTTGGTTCCAAAAAGTGTGCGGGTTTCCGGTTCAAGTCGGGTCGGGTCGGGTCGGGTCGGGTCGGGTCAGGTTCCCAGCACTAGTCAGTGCCATACCTAGAGAATTAAAAAAATTGTTTGCATACACACCTGATCACCCACATGTAGACACTTCAAAAAATTTTATAATAGAATGTGCCCTGGCTGAACTTGAGCTTGATGGCCGACTTCGGCGCGCAATAGATTAGTTGAATGTCTAATTTACACCAAGGGGTCCGAAGTTTTTTAGAAGAGTTTTTATTTTAGGCGATTTTTAGACTCAGCATTCACACATCAAAAGTAGAGCTCAGGGAACAACTGAGAGTGAGTTTCTAACCAGCGGCACAAAACTTTTGAAAAACTCCATGAAAACAAAGCAATTTGACTGAATCGACCCTTATTCTAAATTAAAGTACGCTTTTATACGCAACAACATAAGCCAAGTCCAGACAGCACTTCCACATACCACGAGAAGAACGCTCACAACCGATTTGACGGACACACGGAATTTTAAAACTGGCATACCTAAAATTATTCACGGTGTCAGTTTATGTCGATCAAAACACACAAAAACACACAGAATTCACACATAATGGAAACAAATGAACGAATGCGAAAAGAATGGAGAGAAAAGGAAAAACACGAGAAATACTATAAAAACAAGTTTTAGCGCGAAAAAAATGGCGGGTGATTCAAAAATTATTCAGCGAACTCTACAGAAAATCCAAAACCACCACCATGAACGGGGAAACACACGGCGACAATAGAAGCGAACAATCCAGCGAACGATAATCCCATTAGCAAAAAGAGCACATAATAAACAAACACAACGTTGATATCCAAAACGTAAGACACACACGTGTTATTGATACACAATGACAAAATGTCGTAAGGGGGATAATCCATGATAAGATTAGGATACCGGTAAGGTGAATGAAATAACTTTCACACTGACTGTCAAGGAAAATTCAGCCTCAAACACTCTATATCACTCAAAATTGAGTTTACTGTGTTCTCTATGCTTTCTATACGTTTTGAGGCTACCCCAGCCTGTGTTGAAAACAGACCCGTGAGTATTGAACCTCTCGCGAAATTTTTTTATAGTTTTGGCACGCTGCCAAAAAAAGTTGGCTACGCCCGTAAAGGGCCATGAACATTATGTACCAAGTAAACATGAGTTAACTGTGTTATCTATTCTTTCTAAACGCTTTGAGGCTACCCCAGCCTGTGTTGCAAACGGACCCGGGGGTAACGAACCTCTCGCAAAAATCTTTACTGTTTTGGCACAATGCCAAAAATACTTTCACTTGCAGGCGCTTGCGGATACTGATTATACTAACACAATTCGATACTAACACAATGGACGAGGCGCCCAAACGCCGTACGCGTTCTACACGTGAAGCATCGTGCACATATGAAGAGCCAGTGCCTGCTGATGATGACACGGCCGAAATATTGTCAATTGTCGACGAGGATAAATTCGAGGTGAGACACACTTTTGATCTCCACTTAAATGTGAACGAGGTGACTGTTACCATAGTTCTAGACTTAGACACTCAATGTTATGACAGCAGATTACTGAAAATCAACAAACCGCAGAATGCGATAGCGAAACTCGCGGCGGATGAAAGAACGGCGCTGAGGGTCGTGTGGAAAAAAACAAGACAGCAACGTGGTAGAGTTTACAGCACCACACCGCATCCGAACAGATTGGAGACGATTAGGTGGGTAAGATGTACCACTTTTATTTTTGCTTGCGACAGACTGCTAAAAAGTGGTAAAAGAATTCTAAAAACTGAAATAGACAAAGTATTATTTAACCATGCTAATGGGGGTTCTTTGGTAGGATACATACCTGTAGAAATGAAACCAATATGTCCTAAAACATTCCCAATTCACAGAGATGAGACAAATGAAGAATATTCACTGGAACTGGGCAGCGGCCCCGTGGAAAATCTTCAAATGGCAAAACCAATCTGCGACGCTGTCAAGGACGTGCCGCACGTGCCCGTCGAGCCAAAAAGTGCCCCGCCTGTGGATATGCGTACTACTGAGGGCAGAACTCAGGCTGAAAAAGTCTCAAAATCGGGGGCCAAATCTGTGACTGGTCAACTTTGACAGATGTAAGGTTTGTGCGGGACTCAAAGGGGGTCCAAAGTTGAAATATGTCAATTATATATAAAAACTCTGAATTCTGGGGATGAAAATGCCCGCTATGGGGAAAAAATGCAACTTATCATGGGAAGATTCGTTAAGTTATGCGAGACAGCTTGGGGGGTTTTGACTTCGAGTATTTTACCCACAATATTTAAAATACATACCTACCCAGGAACTGCACAAGTTGCGAAGTAAGTATTCACCTAGAATGGTTGGATTTCGGGAAAGTTATGTGGACAATGCAAAGGGAAAACAGAAAACCGAAAAAAGTGAATTTTTCAAGACGTATTGTAAAAATAAGATAAATATATGGGGTAAAGACGTCAAATGTAGGAATAAAATATCTAAATTTTATAAATACATTGTAAATGTGCACACCCAATATGCAGATCCCACAGCGGAGCCAAAGAACTTTTTCTTCAATTGGCAGAGCTATGCTGCAGCTCTGCACCGCGAATACACTGTAGGGGGGGCCCAATACAACCCTGAGGTGATTATGAATGAGATTCAGAATTGCGTGAAAACAATGGACCCGGCGAACAACTCCACCAGAGTGCTCATGCTGCTCAGTCATTTGGCTCGCTACATGGCTACCGAGTTTGATCTATTGGTGAAATTCAGCGAAAGGATGAGTTACATTACGTGTGTATTTTTGATACCTGTACCTTCGGTGTATAATAGAAATGAAATTTGGTGTATAAAATATGAAAAATATGAAAATCAATATCAATACTTTCAAATAAATATTATCACATTTGTGAGAAAATCAGAATATTATGGGGTGGAATTAAAATTCACGAAACTGATAGATAATTTAATTTGTGTGACCACTCGTGTTTCACATACATATATCTCAAGGGGGATAAATACGTATACAATACTGCAGAAAATCCTCCTTTCCTTTGCCCAGATCGAAATTTTGGTCGCCGATTTAGCGACGGGGATAAAAGATGATTGCGACGGCATTTACAACAAAATGGACTCCATGGTGGGGGACATATCAATGCTGATTGACGACACGGTCAAGATAGACGACAAGCTGGATGCGAATCAGACTGAGGTAATGGGGATGTGCTCTAATGACTATAAAATTAATAAAATACTTGCTGTACTAGAATACAAAATGATGCTCACCCAATTCATCAGACTTATAATAGAGACCCAAAAACCCTTGGTTAGCTGCCAATTGTATTGTGATTTTACTATCTCACTGACGCGCTCTGTATATCTTCAAAAAAATTGGAAAAAAATATCATTCCACCTTACAGTGCACTACCAAGAGAGATGAATTACTCGCCAGCCTGACCGAACTGCGTGACAAAGTCAATGGATTCGAAAAGCGCCAGAACACCTTTGCCGACGCGGTTTCGAAAAACGTTCAGACGTGTACGAAACGCAAACCGCCGGCAGAAACTGGGGGGCCGCTGCGAAACGCGCAAAACCGGCAGAGCCAAAAGAGCAGCGTGCTGAACCGGTGGTTAGCTCGGGGGCTATGTATTGCTGTCTCAAACCACAGTATATGTATACATATCTGACTAACAGCACCAATATTCTGATTGGCAACGCTAACAATGCGCTAAACAAATTGAAAAAATGAAAAAAATAAAAATACCACCTTTTCGATCGATAACTCTTTTATTTCCATCGATATTCGAAATTACACATATTATTAAAATGCAGGCCGCGAATCCGCGCCCTGGCATTGTGCCAAAAGAATTTCGGGGTCGCGAAGCATCTCAGGACCTACTAGTGTCATTGACCGACCCACTAGACATTCTTGGCTTTATGTTTCCATTGACTATTATTCAAGATGGCAAGAAATTTCCGTGTCTGGCATTAGCTATGATGATGGTCAGTTGGGGTGATGGGCCTTTCAGAACAGTGATAAACTTTCCCGTAGGGGGCTACTGCCCTAACATAAAAAATTGCCGCGAACAATGGTTGCCAAAATGTTCCCAAACACAATTCATACAATATGTATAAAACATGCTTGGTATATTGAAAATAGCGTTGATGTTGGGGAGATAATTAATTGCTTGAAAACATATATATCGGTCAACACAAGTTCTAATACACAGGCGGAAGCCAAGGCGGTTGGAGGAACCAACCTGGAGAATGCCGTTTTTGCCTGTGTTGCGTATTTTACAAAGCACAATGGCGTAAATTTTGACAGAAAATACAACGAGTTCGTGGGCCGCATGAACACGGCTTGGAGTCTAATATGGCAAGAACAATTGAGTCAGGGCAATAGCACCATTGGTCCGCGCTGGTTCAATCCAGGGTCGGGTTCCTACGAGACTTTATACAACTCACTAGAAGATGCAAAATCCACAGTGGCCTATCAAACTCTGAAGAATATCATGAAAAACGCAGTGCTCAACAACCCTCAATTCAGGTCAGTTGGTACCATGTATGAAATCTGTGGGAGACATCTCATGGAAAAAATGTGTGCGACCAAATATAATGTAAATCAGTGGCACCGGACATCAAAAATATTGTGTACATATGTCAACAACAATATAATCTCAAATAGTCACTTTTTTTGTTGCAGGCAGCTGCTTTGGCAGACTGGGAAAGAGCGGATTGCAAATTTGGTAACCAACAACCCGCGATTTATCCGCTGCACAGGCTCTTTCCCTAGCAGTGGATTTCGGGGTGCTTTGTTGTGTGGCGCTGACAAATTGTCAACAGAGGTCAGTCATTTTTACATATGGCTTAAAAACACTGTTTTAGGTCATGGTGTAAAAAAACAAAAGGCATAGAAATGTCATTTACGCAAAAACATAAGAATCTTGATAAATCAGTATCTTTGGAAAGGTGCCAAGAAAAATCTAGAAATAAATATAAAACTGGAATGTATGTAATAGACAAAATACTTAAAAAAGAAACAATACTCAAAACCCTGTGGGAACTCTTTGTCAACGTAAAATTTTACAAACTTTTTAATAAATACTATCATCCTCAGGTGGCTCTCGGCACAATGGTTGGTGCATGCTATGGGGCGCCCTTCATGAATTTGTGGGGCGAATGTTTAATGGAAACGAGGGCATGCATCAGTCAGGAGTATGCGTACAGAATGAGGAATGACAAGGGCAAATGGGTAACGGCCCCTGAATACGGAATTTTCGAAGAATACGATAGAAAGGGGCACTGAAAAATTAAAGACCCTACAAACTCTATGAGGGCGGTTTTTAATATGCTTAGGGACCCTTACAAGGTCAGTTCAAGGGTCCGTGTTGTCAAAATTTACATTGTCCAGAGTATCCCGACAAAACATGAGTGTAAAATCAGTCAAATAATGACAAAAATTCGTATTGCTGCCAAAAAAGGAGAATTTTCTATCATATCCTTAGCGTTGTATTGAGAATTGAGAGACAGTGCTTTTATCATATCAAACAGTAATCCAACAAATCTGTTTGACATTGTAAAACTACTGTCAACAAAATATACGTTGTATACTCGATATTTACCAGTCAAAACGCACCGGACAAATCTATATATGTCCGAATCCATGCAATACTATTCTATGTATTCACATTTTATCACTACGAATGACTCATACCAATCCTCGGTAAGTATAATGAGTGGATTATATGTATACATTTTGCATAAATGGCTTGCACCCAGTATTTTTGTGTATTTGCAAAAACCCTTGCCAGCTTGTCCTGCTGTCCCTCCGCTGTATATGCCTATGTATTTACACAATTCCTATGCACATATAGATACTCCGCCATATTTTCAGAATCGTTGGGGGCGTGGCGGCCCTGCTGTGTACCCCCAACGGGGGGTTGCGCATGGGGGGCGCGGCGCAGCGCTCGTAAATACGCAATCCCGAGAATTCTTCCCACCGTCAGACACGTTTCGCGGCAGGCCGCCTATGAACAGAGGCTCTTCGTTCACACGCGGGGCGAACTACCGTGGCAGGGTCAATGTCTCAGCCACCCCCGTTTCGGCATTTACTAAGGCGAGAGTTGAAACCAGCGAACCTGCCATTGAATTCGATTTTGGTGAAGGCGGCGGGGGTCCCGAAGTGGGTGCGGCTTGCAACATTGAGTCATCGTCAAGCGGTATGTTTAAACCGGGGGCTAAAAATAAAAATAAAAATATCCTTATGGTAATAAACGAGTCGATATCACTGAAAAACCGGGATATCGTGCATAAATTTACAATATACATCTACAATACAACGTATAGTTTGAATGCTCGAAATTTACAAAGCAAAATGATGTGTACACTTGCGATATCTTGTGAGGGTGGCTCAAAATTGAGTATGTATTTAAGTAAAGTCTCACTATCTGCTAAAACAATATATGTACTCATCCTTTACACAGAAACGTCGAAAGTGGATGCGCTCAATGCCCGCGTTGATCATCTATTGAAGATCATTGAGGGGAAACAGAAAAAAGAGAACGGTGCCGCTGCCGCGAGCGGTCAAGTCGTTCAGGGTGAGGTCCTCGCTGAAGTTGAAGCCGGGGAAGTTCAGGAGGAAGCGCAAGATGCTCCGCGCTGGCTCGGCGATGAAGACTCCGATGGAGAGTACGCCGAAAATATGGTTACACCAGCGTTTCAAGAAAATCAGAATGCAGCCATGGATGAGGGTACTTTATTTGAAGAAAGTGATTTTGACTTTGGTGAGGATTGTTTGATTTGTTTAGGTAACTCTACAGAGGAAAAGTACCTGCGGGATCTCAAACACAAATACTTGCATCTATTTTTGTTGAAAAACACTACCCGAAAAACTTCATATAGATCGATGCAAAGAAAGTACTCTTTCACTCACTCAAACATTTTAGCCGAACATTCCGCTAGAATATCGAACCGCAAAAGTATAACTTCACTCTGGGGTAGAAGGTGGCAAAAAACACCCAGATTATCTAATTACGCATACTTTGTAAAAAATTCATACTAGCTTATCCGCACAGAATCGCCGCCAGCCCCGGGTACGGCACCCGATGCTACAACAGCCGCACCGACTAAGGCAAGTGCTGGCTCAGAAATTTTTACCGTGGAAAAAGCCGACATTGGAGGCCAAAATTTTTCATCCAACACACAGGTGCGTGAGACACTTTGTGCGTATCGAGGCATCAAAAGGGATGGCACTGTGTACGGGGCGGCTACATTCGTGGATTTTGGTGACCTGGCCTCTAAGAATCAACTAAAAATCGCTAAATTCTTTCGAAATGTGCTGGAGAAAAATGCCATCCCAGATCAAAAATTGATGCGAGAGCCACTTTTTAACAACACCCTACTAGCACCTATTTCAATTATAAAAAAATTGCGCATTTGTGCACCATTTGGACCTATGACGGGTTACCAAAAAAGCGACTCACGCCCAATGTATAGTGAGATTAATGATTTTGATGCTACACTGGCGCCTGTTTTGAAAGTCAACAGAATACCGATAAATGTTCCCGAATCACGACTCTATACATTATCGGGTATCCTAACTCATACGGGGTACAAATGCAATACACAAAAGGGGGTACCAAATATTCTGGTTACCTTTTTGCATACTTGAGGAAAGTTGAAAATATTATAGTTACATTTTTCCAGTTTCAACTCAGATTATATGCAGGGGGTTTTTGATACAAATGGGTATTAACAGAAAACACAGGAAAAAAACCCACTGATAATCCCGTAATCATAAAATCTGATAGTGTTGACTCTCAGATGACCGGAACTTATTTTTTCTCGGTGCTATTGACTCGAGATAGTGTTGGGTTACCGCAGGAATTTGAAAAAATGTCACGACAGCAAAACTTGAAAGTGGAAATAGATTCAACTGCAGCCTTATTTTCCGGTCAAAGAATGACCTGCATTGGCTCGCTACTTGCTGGCGTTGACATTGCTACTCACTATGACATTGTCCTAATACGGGCGGTACTTGACGTGGCTGATTTTGAACATTGTATGGCGATTAGAAAAGAAGGTGTGTCTATGCGGAATAATTTGTTGCAGCCTGTTTTCTATGTGTGCCAAAAAATTCTATCCAGTGGTAAATTGAAGCTACAGCCCCACGGCCGGCTGGTGCTCAGCTTAATAGGGCCTACACTGCCGGATTACAATGCCTCAAAATGGTGTGAAGGTCTCGCTAACGAAATTTTCTACTTTTTGTTGGACGTTGAGCAATCACTAACTGCGTATCTTCGCGTGAGAGTGAAAAATGTGATGGTGTTGCCGCTTATGAACCACTGTTTGAACCATTTTGAACAAATGGGGCTCACATCGCCAGTACAGGCGATGGTGCACTTGATGGCTAGAGATGGTTTGCATACAGCCATATCGGGTCAAAAACTGGTATCCTATCTCGCAGTTCAGATTCTGAGACAAATGTTTGTTACTTATGACATAAAAGAGTACTTGTGCACTTTTGTATACTATCCATATTGTAACACAGGCAGCAGCGACGCGAAAAAGGCAGCGCAAAATGAAAAGGGCGCCACCCGCAAACCAGCGTTTTATTACTTCATTCATGCAAGACGTGAAAACAGGTATGAACGCGTTTGCGCTCTTTATAATATACTGTTCCCTATAAGAAAATCTCTACAGGGAATCAGTGAAATATTCTACAAATTCAATCAAGCTATTAAGCTCTCAATACAAAGAGATTCCTTTGCTGATACAAAAACACAAAACCATCTCAGCGGTTCCACTCGAGACATGTTACTTCTCCACTCCACACATACCCCAAATATACACAGATTGATGCCCTCGTGTGTACCTGCGGAAATTTGGACACTTTGCATCCATTTATTGAATTATATTTTGAACTTACACTTTTTGCGGGTTTTACCGAAATTTTGTGATAATCAGAATTCGCGTTTTGAAGTCATTTATTTTGCAAAAATGTTGATCGTTTACACTTACCACTTTGTCATTCATTTTTCTGGAGGGCAAATGTTCAACAAATCACTTTACACAGTATTCACGCTGAAAAATAGCACAGTTGGAATGAAAATATGTGGAAATAAATACTACTATGAATCCATGTGCAAATATGAACATTTGTCCCCCTATTTATTGATAAAGCCTGAGAGACACGCTGGTTCAAAACTTAAGGATACTCTAAATGGGGTAATTTCGCATTTGATTACAAATACGCAAAATGTGTGTCTAGCTATACTTGCCAATAATGTTTGCCTTTGCATTGCAGTGATTTCAACGGTGAAAATATTTGCAAATATATCTAGTCATGCAAAAATGATAAAGCTTATTTATATATACTCGAAATCTCAGGTGTACTCAGTTAGGAGTAATGGCTATGGAACGAGTAGCCCAATTTGTATTCAGCTAAGGTCGTTTAGACGAGAATCAGAATTGGTTTCTGTTGAATCAAAATGCATAGGCAGATATCCAACAAGTACGCACAAAAATATGAGTAAATGTGAAGAATTCGTCAGAGGGGGCGGAGCTTGGATATCAGCCTATGCAAATAATTGGATGAGTTTTGCAAGATACGTTTCGATACTGCTCTTCTACGCGATTAATATAGCAATAAAAAACAAATATTGGACTTGTTTTCTGATTGTTTTGTCACTAATTGCAAATGTGGAGGCTAGTTCCACACCATCCATTGCCCCCACGGGTGCGCTACTGCAATTAACTGCTCTAGGGATTTTGTTCCAAAATGCTTGATGTTTACGCAATCAATCTATTGCGCTAGTGGAAACCATATTAAAGTCTGGTTCGGACATTCTATGTTTTGTAGAGACTCAATATAGAGATGCTTCTGAAAGTATCACGGTTGGAGGGTATAAAGGTAGTCACATATTCAAACATGGCGAAGAGACAGGCGGTCTATCCATGTACATACGCAGGGGTATTGCCTATACTCGGAATAGAGTGTGTACTGCAACTGAGAAAAACATTCTGAGTATCAAAATTACTGACCACGCTATTCTGAATAAAAATACCTCAGAGCACCATGCCAATACTAAGCAGAAAAAGTCGATTAATGGTACCTCGGAAATCAGTGGGCGTAATCTAAATGTGGTAGTTGTGTACATGGAAAACAGCAGTAAAATAATGAGATCATCACAAGCACGAAAATTAAATGTGGACATTATAACAGAATTGGAAAGAATAATAAAAAACGGCAGAGATAACAATGAAGACACGATCATCTTAGGAGATTTTAATGGCCACATAGGTAACGATGAGTTTGGTTGCATGGGAAATACTCCATTGATCAACCAGAATGGCAGGTTGGTTCGTGAATTCGAAATGCAAACTGGCTTGAAAGTTATGAACAATGAATTTGACGGATTATGGACATTTGAAAGAAAAAATGCAAAATCACTTATAGACTTGTGCTTCAACGACGGCTGGCTGGCAATAACAAAGGGGGTTATAGATGAACACGGGGAAATAAGCACAATCAACTCAGATCACAATGCACTGTGCATGCAGATAAATCTGTCTGTAATGATTGAAACACAAAATTATAAAATATTACGACCAAAATCTGATGAAGAAGAAATCGGGTTCCAGGCAGCAATAAGGCATAAAGGAGGAGAAACATATGAAGATCTAATTGCTGTTATTGGAAACGCAGCGAGGGTGGAAGTAAAGACACCTCGGTTACCAGCTGTCCCACAGAATATCTCAAAACAGGGTAGGAAGATAGCCAAACTAAGGAGATTACTGAAGAAGCAACACCTACACCATGAAATTGAGAGGGTGCAAATTGAGTTGAAAAAAGAAAGAAATGAACTAGCAAGGTTAAAAAAGACACAACATAGAAAAGAAAAAGAGAAAGATATACAAAGCATGATGAAATTGGGATCAAATATGCAAATAAATGCAGTATATAAAAAAGTTAATGCTATTTGTGGGTGCAATGCAAAAGTTATACACACCTTAGAAAATGATAATGGAGTCCAAATAACAACTGCGGAAGGAATAGAAACTGAGCTAAAAAAGGCGTGGGGGATTGTAATGTGTCCAAACCCCGGTGCTGACCTACAAGATGTAGACACTGTGTCTAAAATTGCATGTACAGACAAGCAGCGCTTCATGCTAGAGAGGCCAATCACGGTTATGGTCGAAGGTGGAAAAAGCTATAATGGGACTTAAAAACAATAAATCCTTGGGGACAACAGGGATTTTCCATGAACATCTGAAACTGCTAGAAGAAGAACACCAGAATGTATTGACTGATATCTTTAATAAGTGGCTGATGGGAGATGACATACCTGAAGAATGATACTACTACACAAGAAAGGTAGTAAAGCAGATTTGAAAAATTATCGAACCCTTGGATTATCATGCAATATCAAGAAGGTATATATGTCTGTTCTCAACCAGCGTCTAATAAGATGGTTGGAAGATACAGATGCACTAACAGAAATGCAGGGTGGTTTCAGACCTAATAGGAGAACACTGGACAACGTGCAGATACTAAAAACATGTAACAACTACGCTAAGGCTAATGGCAATCAGTTTGTCACATGCTTCATTGATGCTGTGAAAGCATTTGATAGGGTGAATAGAAAAAAACTATGGAGAAAAATGAGAAACATGGGGGTTCCTGATAAATTAGTGTCAGCAATCTCAAATGTCTACACTAAAACAAAAGCCGTACTGACATACGGGGGTGTAGAAAATTTTGTCACACAATCCATTGTGCAGCCGTATCCAATTGGAGTGGCGCAAGGATGTGCGCTTAGCCCAACACTATATGCTATTTACATACACGATCTAGCACATGAACTTATGAAAACTGGCATGGGAGCAAAATGTGGTAGAAACGAGTCTAAAATACCTGCACTATTCTTTGCAGACGATATAGTGCTGCTTGCTAGTAAAGACTCCGAGTTAGAGACACTACTGAAAAACTGATGAGTCGATTGGTGGTGAAGGATTTAGGTTTATTAGTCGTCGTATGCCAGTCCCGTTTTGGGCCCCAAGTGGGCTTTAAATTACATAAAACAAGATGAGAAATCAACGCGCAAATCACTGGATCCAACATGATCCCCCTTCGAAATCGTTTTTTTCAGATCAAGCCAGAAAACCTTCAGGATCAGGATCACACTCTCCAATGTCATGTTTGTCAGCAGAGGCTTCATTAGCAACTGCCTCGCTGGCAACCTCTGGACTTTTAACGGACTCGACATCACTCTCATCACTCTCACTCTCACTCTCCAAATGTTCGACCCTTTTTTCTAATTTTTTCAAACATTCGAGAGTGGACGTGTGAGAGTCAATGAAAATGCTGAATTTGCGCTCCATCTCCACAAAATCTTTCTTAAGCTCTAAAAACGCAGAATTTTTGCCCTTGGCGGCGAGAATGTTTGCCTTGGCATCAATTTGAAAGGAATGCGTCCACTTTATATGACGCTCCAAGGTTTGAACGCGATCGGTCAGCGTCGCAATGAGCTGAAATAATTTAAAATAAATTGAAATTTTTTCTAATTTTTTCATTTTGATATTTTTATGAATTCTGTGAATTTAAGAATGAACTTTGTGAAACCAGTATTTATAAATTCGGCTGAAATTTTAAAGATTTAAAATAAATTGAAATTTTGTGATTTTGTAAATGATTGATTTTGCAATAAATATTTGGTATTTTGGTATTGGATTTTGTATTGGCTTATGGAATTATGTTTTATTTTGATTAGTTTGAGGGAAATTATAACAAAAATGACCCAATAAAATATATCCAAAATTTCTGCAAATATGCACCGTATCTTTATCGACGGAGTCCGTCTGTTCCGGTTCCACCGCGGTAACCTGTGCCGCAGTTGGTTCCGGTGTTACGGGTGGTTGTGGCGGGGGCACAGTCACTTTGATTTTCGGTTTTGGTGTGACCGATGCCACCTGAGTCGTATCCACCGTAATGCGAATGCGGGATGGATCCGGTCCGGGAGTTTGGACCGTGCGCGCCGATGGTGCCCCCGGCGCCGAGATCGTCACCCGAGATGGCTGACAAAATTCATTGACATCATATCGATGAATAAGCGACATTTTTTATTCTAAAAACCAACTGTGGCCGGGCGCTTGACGCCCTCTACAGGGGCAGCGGTCGAGCTAGCGCGGCGTTTGAACGTGTGTCCCAACGGCATCTTAGAAATTTGATAAAATTCAAAACTAATCAAATTAAGAGAAAATGTACTAAAGAATGGACCGTATTGGAATTTGGGTCATACTGTGGTCTGGTCCAATTTATGAGATGTGCCATTGCTTCAAAGTTTATTTGATTTGTTGCCGGATTTTTATGTGATTAGTTGACTAGTAAAATGTCAATTAAGTTGAAACAAATGTGGAAGCAAAATGTTTTTAAGTGTGCGCTAGCTTCCAGGTATGTCGTTGCGGAACCGTAAAAAAGGTATCATTTTCATTACTTTTTAACACTAAATTTGGACCCTTAATCTCAACAATGACGTATGGTCCATCAAATTTTGGTGCAAACTTGTCATTTGAAAAATTTTGTACCATGACCGATTCTCCTGGATGCATCAAAATCGCATTTTTCTGGTCAAAATATCTTTTATATTTTAATTTATTTTTATTGCTCAAATTTTGAGCGATTGAACGAGCTTCATTGACATCCAAGTTTTTTGCTGCCACATAAAATAAATTCCAATGTGGTAAATATCCAAAAATCAAGAAAAATGGACAACAACCAGTTACTTTGTTCATAGCTAAATTATGTTTGAGAATGGCCATAGGAAGTAAATCCTTCCAGGTGCAAGTGGGATAATCTTGCATGCACACTGACATCATCATACGCAACTGGCGATTCGTTTTTTCCACTAACCCATTTGCTTCTGGGTTTCTAGCTAAAACAGGTTTGTGCATGACTCCAAATTTTGTGCACAAAGAACGAATCTCTGAATTGCAATATTCGGTGCCTCTGTCTGTGATGATAATGCGCGGGGCACCAAAAACTAAGAAAATATGTTTCAAAATAGCTTTAGAAATCACTGTAGCGTGTAATGACGAAACAGGCACGGCTAGGGTATACCGAGTCAACGCATCTACAGCTATCAGCACCTTTGATTTTGCATTATTTGAACATAATTGGATTGTGTCCAAATGGATTACTTCAAATGGCTGTGAAGGGCTCTCCACGAACCCCAAAGGTGCTGGATGTAGTCTATGTGGTTTAAATGTCATGCAATGTGAGCATTGAGTGCAGAAATTAATGATGTCGGATTTCATATCCGGCCAAGCAAAATATTCACACAATAAATGTAAAGTTCTGTGTTGGCTGCCATGGCTAGCATACACTCCCATATGGGCTTGAACAAGGCATGCATGCTGCCAAGTTTTAGGTGGCCAGATTGCAAAATGACTTGGTTGAATTGGAGCTTTATAATATAAAATATCTTCGATCAGTAATGCATCTGTGAAATTTTGTTGTTTGTTTTTTATAGATTCAATAATGACAGAAAGTTCTGGGTCATTTTGTTGGATATTTTTCCAATTCAATAAATTTCCATTGAAAGGATTCAAAGTATCTGAGACAGCTGCTGCAGCTGCTATCCCTTTGACAATGTTGGTTGGGATTATTAATTCGTCACCGAAAATTTCACTTTCATCAATTGGATTTCGTGAAAGTGCGTCAGCAACTTTATTCATATTACCCGGTTTGTGTATGAAATGTGTCACCTTATCCTGAACCCAGGTTGCCCAACGTTCTAATTTACTGCTAGATGGCGATTTTAAAATCTGTTGTATACCTGAATTGTCAGTATACACGGTCAATTTTTGACCCTCGATGTAATCAGCCAGGCGACGTATCGCCCAACATATGCAGAGACTTTCGAGTTCTGCTGCAGAAAATTTTGTGTGTGGATGTGACAAACGTTTGGAAATGAAAGATATTGGATGCAATTTTTTATCATCCCCCATTTGCGAGAGCACAGCTCCCAAGCCTATGCCACTGGCATCACACTCTAAGACAAAACCACGATCATCATGGTAAGTAGGATGTTTTAAAATGGGTGGATTAGTAATCAAATGTTTTAGCATATCCCACGATGTCAACATTTCATCTGTCCACTGAAATGGCGTTTGGCCATGTTTTGGAAAAGTGCCAGATAAAATGGAATACAGTGGAGCTGCCACTGTGCTATAATTTGGAATAAAATGAGAATAATAAACACATTTACCAAGAAAACGACGCAAGTCTTGTTTGAAATGAACTTTTGGCTGCTCTGTCATTGCAGCAACGCGAGAAGGTGTAGGCGAGACACCTTCTGCACTTATCTGATGTCCCAAATATTTCAGTTCTGTAGCAAATAAGTTACATTTTGCGGGCTGCATTTTGAGGTTTGCCCAACGTAAACGTTCAAATAAACGAGTCAAATGCACTAAATGTTCCGGAATGGTAGAACTACAAACGAGCACGTCATCGATATACGTTTTGCACCAAGGTCGGGATAAATTTTCGTTTAAACCTGAAATCATTAATGACATCATTCTCTGGAAAGTAGCCCCCGCGTTTACTGTACCGAACGGTAAACGCGTATACCGGTACTGCCCGAGGCTACACACAAAAGAAGTACGTTCCCGCGTATCCTCGTCAGCGAGCGCTATATTATAGTACCCGTGGCGTATGTCAATAGCCGAAAAAATTGTGCTCCCTGATAATTTAGCCAATAATTCTCCTATCCTAGGCAAAGGATAACTGTCAATTTTGGTAACTAAGTTTACTAATTTAAAATCAACACAAAATCTAAAATTATCAGTGCCCTTAGGCGCAATGGTTATTGGGCTCGCCCAGGGCCCGTCTGACGGTTCAATTATGCCCTCTTTGAGCATGGCGGCTACCGTTCTTTGAATAAATTCTCTATGTCTCTTGGCTTCATAACGCACCGACTGTTTAATTGGCGGTTGATTGGGATCAGTTATAATTTTATGTTCAATTAAAGGTGTTTTCCCCACGTCATACTCATGACACGAAAACACATCATGAAAATCAAATAAAAGTTTTTCAAATTGTTTTTGATATTTTTCAGGCAATTTAATACGATTTTTATTTGGTAAATTTGCTAAAATAAATTGAAATCGTTCCTGATGTGTTGTAGGAACAGGATCAGCTAATTTTGGCGGTGCGTCATACTGAGATACTGGCGGCTGTGGTAAAGTAATAGCTTTAGCTGCAATACTTTTTTCTGTCACATGAATGCCAAATAAAGACATAGCATCTCTGCTACCCAACAAATTAGAAAATTTTTTACCCTGTTGAAAAGAACAACTCAGGGGATACACATCACACAAGGCGAGAACATCCCCTTTGTTAATTCGCAATGGTGCATTCGATGGATTGAATAACTGCAAATAGGCTTTTTCAGATTCTGACGCGGCAACGGCGGTATTATATAATGAAAATGGTGTTTCTATTTCTGAATTCGAATATAATGCAAATGATGATTTCCAATCAATTGTTAAAATGTTTGAAGGTTTTTGAGGGTACTTTACCTGTAAAGTATACATTGAATTTGCTGGTACAAAAATATTTCTCGAAGAAATTAATTTTTCTGACACAATTTTTTTAAAATTAAGTTCATTGTCCACCACATTTGCTGACACTTTAACATCTTCGGGTAATTTGAAATCAGTAGATTTATCCATTGTTAAAGGTATCAGCCAAGATAACTTCAAAAATGGCATGATGTCAGTGCCCAGTAAAATTTCATCTAATGCGCCATCAATTGTGTTCACTAAAAATGTAACCAACACACGCCTTGAGATGTTGTCAAAGGGTGATGTATGTTCCACATGTAAAGGTGTTTCACGTAAAGCACCAGACTTAGTTTCTCCACTCACCATGCGGAGAATCACATCTGTGGGTTTTAATAAACTTCCAAGTCACACTCTAGTCGATTTGACAGTTGTTTGAGAAATTTGAGAGGAATTATGGAACGAGTACAACCAGAGTCTAAAAGTGCTTTACATGGAACATTTTCAATTCTCACAGTAGCATGAATTTGTGGACCGTTTGAGGGTGCTACGCGTATGCAGAGTTTTTGATTGTCACCGACCATAGAAAATGCACAGCAAGGAATTTTTACTTCATCAGAAAACATTGGAGTTTGTATTTTACCAGAAAAACTAGTATCAGAGTGATTTTCACTTTTTAGCACATTATCACTCTTCAGTGTCGGAATCACGCTCAAAAATCTCGTGGAAGAAGTTGGCGACACGCCCCTCATAGGCATCTGAATGTCATGGAACGTTTTTCTGATGAAATTTGTATGTTGCCACTGTGCAAACTGACCAGGATTATGGTCATACATTTGGACGAGTCGATGGCGAAATTCGGCGCAATAGGCATCGTACTTGTCGTCGCCAGTCAGTTGTTCGCTGCTTTCCGGAACATCTGCTGGCTCATCGTTTAGCGATTGAGGGGTGACGTCACTCAGTATTTCACCTGGCATTTCTGTTGCCATTTTGGCCTCGACTTTTCGGAAAGAAATGTCATGTGTATTTGCTGGACCAAATTTTCGCACTTGGCCGTACCCCTCTGATTTATTGGAAAGTCCGGGGGAAATAGCTGGTGATGTTTGAGGGCGATTGAAAAATGGTGGCGGTCCAGAATTTTCACGCTGCGCCAGTCGGCACTGACTGACGCGATGCCCAGCATGCCCCAACCGCGGGCACCAGGGATCCAATGCAGTTTCACGCAACATATTTCTCATTGTCATGCGTGGGTTCAACCCACGGGGGTTGGGCAAAGTTTTCAACTCTGCAGCACTTTTTTTTACTTGTCTAAAATAATCGTCAATTTTTTGGACAATAAAATTCATCTGAGAATCAGTATTTTTGAATTTAGCACAAAAATTTGCGACAACAAACTTGTCATAGCGTGTGTCATCAAATCTGGACCACACTTTATTCCCCACCAAATTATCAATCAACACCCTGTCAAATTTTACACTATTTTTGATTTCGACCGGAATTTTGGAAATTAAGCGCAAATAAAAATCGACAAAAGTTTCCGTGCGTCCCATGGCGGCATTTTCCCACTCTACATACGTATACGTTTTTGAATGATCCCGAAAAATGTCACCTAAAGCCGACAAAACTGTTTCATGATCAGACATTTTTTCGGGTGGGAACAGTGCCGTCATGGCTTTGAATGCTTCACCTCCCACTTTGGAAGCAAACACTTCTTGCCAGAATTGTGGCAACAAATCGGGTGTCGGCACTGACAGCACTGCCGTTTGCACAGTGCGGCGCCAATCAGAAAAAGATAATAGATCTGATTTACCCTTGAACACCTGAATTTTGTCTAAAATATGTGGTTTTAATAGCATCCAAAATTGCATACTTTCGGCACTTGATTTGGACGCAAAAGCAGAAGGTAAATTAGATAGATTTTTTGCCATCCAGTCAACATTTTTTTGATTTTCCGGTTTTGGCGCCACTTTTTGAGTTTCGCTTTCGGGTTTCGGCGCCACTTTCATTTCCGTCAACTGATCTGACAATTTTGTCAGGCACGCTTTGACGTCGGTCAACAACGAATTTTCGGTTGCCTCCTCAGGCAAAATAGGCAAAATAGGTTTTCAAATGATTTGTTTGTTGTGATTCGGGGGTGCCAACAAATCTACTTGGGAAAAATAAGTATCCGTGTTGACAATACAACACGGTTGAATCGGCGACGAGCACAATTGTAAATCTATCCGTTCCGCCGAATGTTTGTAATATGGCGTAGCTGAATACGCAAAACGAGTCAGACGATCCAAAATATTGGGGGACCGCACCCCCCCTAGCCCATCCGATTCGGTGCCCTCAGAAAAATTGGCATTCTCAGAAAAATTGGCAACCTGATTCGGGGGTTTTGTGACCCGATATTTGGCACGATGAATCATTTTGGGCGGGTGGGTCGTCGTGACCGGTACTGCACCTGAATTCGTCAACTGTCGCTGTCCGCGCTCTCGGCGGTACTTGTCAATGGTGTGCTGTACCGAAGCGTCAATTCGGGCATGACGCTCTAATTCTGCAGAACCGGGGGGTTTATAACGCACTGCAAATGAACAAGGTGGTTGTTCAAGTGGGGTTCTGACACTGTTACCCCCCCATTGACCCCACAGGAATGGATGACAATTGCATTGGCGGCGATGCACCGCTGTGCCACCCTCGAGTGACCGGGCGAACGTTCTGAACGTTTGGGACAACTACCGGTGGCGGAGTGTACCCCGGTCCGGTCAACTGACGCTGCCGAACCACTGGCGACACCGTACTTTCATTACCGGAAAACCACCCGCGTGCAGTGTGCACGGAATTCGAATTACCGAGAACATAACGAGTCGACACTCGCGAGTTGACGCTCGCCGCAGTGTGAACAGAATGGGGACCCGCTACAACTGGCCCCTCTACGACTGGAGTTTTTTGGCGCCACGCCATTTGCAAATTTAGATTTTCGACGAAACGTAAAGCTGCGGAATGAGGTGCAAATGGCGGTACTCCCTCCCCAGGATGAGCACGTGTATGGCGACGCGGTGGGGATTCAGACCCACTGGACATGTTGAAACTGACTTGACTGTGTAAACTATACCTTCACGGGCAATAGCAGGTTGTTGTTGCTACCAGGTCGTCCACCATGAAAAACTGATGAGTCGATTGGTGGTGAAGGATTTAGGTTTATTCGTCGTCGTATGCCAGTCCCGTTTTGGGCCCCAAGTGGGCTTTAAATTACATAAAACAAGATGAGAAATCAACGCGCAAATCACTGGATCCAACACTACTGAATGTATTCAGTAAATGGGCATGGCAATGGAGTGTCTCGATCAACTCAGGGAAGAGTGAAGTATTGAGATGGGGTAAAAATAATATAGCTAGAAGAGATTGGTATATTAATATTGGTGATCCTATCCATGGGAAAAAGGAAAAAAATCAATGAGACAAAGCAACTCAGATATCTCGGTGTTCTAATCAACACTGGCAGAGACCCCTTCAGAGATCACAAAAACAGTAGAGTCACCAAAATGAAACAACTCAGCTCCCTGGCTATAAGTGCGTCACGGAACACAATATCACCGATATACAATGGGAAAATCACATGGAAAGCCTATGTAGAGCCCGGAAGTATGTATGGGGTAGAAGTAACAGGACTAGACAAGGAACACCTGACTGAGATGGACAAACTATATATGCAAACAATGAAGAGAATAGCAAGATTGCCCAACAGCTGTAGCAATGCGGCACTGTTGTACGATCTAGATGGCATAATGCCCTCGGACAAGTACAGACAATTGGTTCTAACTAACGATATGTACATGAGTTGTACAGACAAAAGCAGATGGTTGGCTCGAGCACATCGGGTGGATAGTCTGCTAAAGGGAAATACTAGGGTTGTCCCGGATAATACTACCAGTAAACTTGTGGAGATCTGCAAAAAACAGTCTGATCTGCACATAGATACCACTACAGTGCGGGCACTGGATATTAAAAGATACATCTACAACTACAGAAGGGGATTGACATTGAAAACACTTAAGACCCAGAGCATTCTACAAAACAGGGAACTCGATGTCCTTGAAATAAAAGGAGTACACTATAATGAGATGGCATGGTTTGCTGCAAGGAATAATGCTCTCAGAAGATGGTGTAAGACAGGGAGGAAAACTTGCACCAACTGTTCAAATGGTTATGTCAAAGTCCCATTGACAACACAACACGTGGTATATATCTGCAATGTCAATGAAAATTTGAGGAAATTGATGGGTGACACTAATTGCACAGTTCCCTGTCGCTGGCAAGAGGGGTTCCTTCATTCTAATACATGTCATGCCCATCGCTCGATATGTGACAAATTAATTAGAAAATGCATGAACCAAGAAGAAGGTAAGGAGTAGGAGAAGGGAGAGGAGCGCAACCTCCCCGGAGGTATGGCTCCACATCTCGTTTCACGTAACTAACTAACTAACTAAACGAAATAAATTCAGCCAAAATTAAGTGAATCCACTGCCACATGCCGAAACGCAACAGCCATTAATAACCGAAGACACTTGTCTTTATAGAATAACCACTTTCGCTGCTACCACTCACTCTGCTACCAGAGTTGGAATTATTTAGCCATGACTTTTTAGTCCCATACGCACTGCACAAAACCCGCACCCCGAAACAACCAAACTTTCAATCTAGTCAAAAATGAGTACACTTGTCACTGTATGGGTGCTTGTTTCGATGAGATCGGCGGACTGGGCTGCTCTCACAGCAAGCCGAGGGAGTAGGCATTTAAACATGAAGTAATGTTTGTCGAGTTAGACTCAATTCTTTTAATTACCTCTCATCTCAACACCAATCATCACCGCACCACTATATTTCAGTGTACTCTGTAAAATCATTTTGAAATCAACTTTTTGTCTCTCAATTGTAAATGCAGGAATGTACAGGGCATACTAGACCAACAGCCACGGCATTATACCTCAAAATTGCAGCAAAAGTCAATCATCAACTTAATGTGTCCTCAGTCACCACTGACCATTCACGCACTACAACATGTGACAACAGCGTCACTCCTTTTTCTACTTCATAAAAATACTAAACTTTACTCTTTTAATTTTATGCAATCTAGACTGCATGTAAAATTGTTCTTTTTAGCCAGCTTATCACAAATTTGTTGCCACACCACTTTTCAAACTTTTCTACATCTAAAAAATACTTTCTACTATGTAAAGATAAAATTGGAAACTTATTTACATTACATCACCACCTATTTACATTACATCACAGCGCCAACTTTGTGTCAGATCCTCAATACCTCCAATCCTATCCTTGGCCAAATGGACACACAAAACACAAGTGGGGCACCGGAAAAACAGAAATAAACGTTGCGCTGCCAACGTAGTGTAGCACCATTGTGAAAACGTTAACGCCACGTTTGCCCACCGAATCGCCCAAAACCAACGTCGAGGTAGAACTGAAATGTTTAAATATTATAAGCTCGGAAGTGTAAACAAACATCAACATAAATTCATTAGATGAACGGTATATACATTTCTAGTTTAAATTTTCAGAATTTCAAAATTTTGGACACCCACTTTTACTCACACACATTCATTTATAAAAATTTTTGAAGTGCCTACATGTGGTTGATCAGGGGTTTACACAAGTATTTATGTTTTTAACGTGTGTTCTGCATTTCCCGGGTAACAAACCATAGCTTTTGTAATTTACGTTGTCTATATTTCGAGGGGGAGTATTTCGAGGGAGGGGGTATTTCGAAGGAAGGGGGTATTTCGAGGGGGGTTTCAAGGAAGGGTATTTCGAGGGGGGCTTTTTCGAGGAAATCCGGTGTATTCCTTCTGTTTGTCAGGGCAAGTGATAGGTGGCTTGTGTGGTTATGCAGTCGAATCCCCCTCAGTTATAGTAAACACCTTCCCGGACAAGTTCACCACCCATTTTTTTATTTCACTATGAATGCAATATCTCCGTCCATGGGGGCGTTATAAGGCTGAAACGTTGTATATATTAAGTTGTAAGACCCCCTTACTCTCCAACAATGGGGGGAGGTGCGGCGACTCACTACAGGGTGGGTCGCCCTATATGCAAAAAAAATTGTGGCGTTTTTTGGTGTCCCAAGCAAGTTCACCACCCACTTGATTAGCTACACTTTGAAGGCTATATCTCCAGCTGTGAGGGCGGTAGAAAGCTGAAATTTGGGGGATGTCTTGCCAACAACAACCCCCCTCACAATACACCAGTGGGGCGGCTGCCGACAACCCACTAAAGCATGGGTCACTGCATACAAATTTGATAATTGTTTTAAGAACAACCCAAGTGTCCCAAACAAGTTCGCCACCCAACTGCATTATAAAAAAATGTTGTGAGAACATACCTGATATAAAATTGAATCAGATATGAACCCTAGTTCTGCTCATTAAAATTTTTTCAGTAGGGCACCCACCCTGTCCCATAAACAGCAGATTGAAAATTTCACTTTAAACCAATTTTTTGTATCACACTTAAAAATTTGGTTTACAACGTTCACTAGGGGAGGGCTTAAGGTTCAAAGTTATGTAAACAACATAACCTCTAAAATGCTTCCATAAGGATATTTATTTGGGGTGAATGAAAAAGTGAAAATTTTGTCAAATTTTCTTCCTGAAATGACATCATTTTGACATCATAGAATTCACCCCAAGTAAATTTCCTTATGGAAGCATTTTAGAGGTTATGTTGTTTACATAACTTTGAACCTTAGACCCTCCTCTAGTGAACTTTGTAAACCAACTTTTTAAGTGTGATACAAAAAATTGGTTTAAAGTGAAATTTTCAGTCAGGTGTTTTCCTGGGAAAGGGTGCCCTACTGAAAACAAATTTGTTTGGCTGAAATAGTGTTCCAACCTGATTCATTTTTATATTAGGTATGTTGTTGCAACATTTTTTTAATGCAGTTGGGTGATGAACTTGTTTTGGGACACTTGGGCTGTTTTTAGAAAATGGTCAACTTTATATGCAGTGACCCATGCTTTAGTCAGTCGTTGGCAGCCGCCCCACTGGTGGATCGTGAAGGGGGTTGTTTGCAAGACATCCCCCAAATTTCAGCTTTATACCGCCATCACAGCTGGAGATATGGCTCTGGATTGGTGTAGCCAATCAAGTGGGTGGTGAACTTGTTTGGGACACCAAAAACGACTCGCAGATCGTATCGAGGAATGTCGGCTCTAGCAGAAGGGCGGCCCAGCCGAGTTGGTCCAGTTTCCGCTGGTCGTGCTTTTCTTCGAGTTTGCGCATTGTAGATTGCGCGTATCGGCGCGCATCCTCGCCGAACTCGTTCGAGCACCTGAGCGAATGCGACCGATTCTTGGAAGGGATGAGTGCATCCATGTAACATATTTCCTCGAAATACCTACCCCCCTCGAATTTATCCCCCACCCGACCCTCGAAATACGCCAGGTCTTGAATGAAGAACATCATGTATGCAGTGTACATGATGTTTGTATTGGGGCATATTTGCATTGCTGCTACACATAGACTATCGTGTATCCTTGAAAAAGTCCCCACCTTGAATGACATCCCCCTTGAATAACTCCCCATCTGGTTATTTGATGTGTGTATCCACAATGTGTATTTGAATGATTTGGATGCCGATCAACACATATTTAGCATGAATACATTGTTTTTGTTGTTGTTCAACCGTCAAATACCTCGATTACATGAGTTGACGGAATGCTTTCATAAATACAATGAAAAATGTGCAAGTTCTGTGGAAAAACAAATCCTCCCCTTGAATAACAGAAACTTTATTCAAAGAATTCTCACTCTCTAAAAAGACACTCAATTCATAGAATGTATCCGCATCTAAGCCAAACCTACCCTTATTATTAAATACTATACATATGTACCTATAGAAACATGAGAACCTGCGCCTCAGTGCATGTAAACTCTGAGTGCATGTAGACTCTCAGTGCACGTAAACACCCAGTGCACTTTAACTCACAATGCATGTAGACTCTCAGTGCACGTAAACTTCCAGTGCACTTTAACTCACAATGCATGTAGACTCTCAGTGCATGTAGACTCTCAGTGCACGTAAACTCCCAGTGCACTTTAACTCACAATGCATGTAGACTCTCAGTGCATGTAAACTCCCAGTGCACTTTAACTCACAATGCATGTAGACTCTCAGTGCACGTAAACTCCCAGTGCACTTTAACTTACAATGCATGTAGACTCTCAGTGCATGTAAACTCCCAGTGTACTTTAACTCCCAATCCATGTAAATAGACTCTCAGTGCACGTAAACTCCCAGTGCATTTTAACTCCCAATCCATGTAGACTCTCAGTGCATGTAAACACCCACTGCATGTATGGAGGGTACGAACCCCTGGAGGGGTCCAAATAGAGTACCTAATCCGCACCACACAGCAAACAGGGTGAATACATGCACTGAGAGTTCACATGCACTTGTAGTCTACATGCACTGAGTGTTTATGTGTACTGGGAGTCTACATGCACTGGGAGTAGACCTTCACGGACTGAGAGCCTTGATGCACTGGGAATTTACATGTACTGAGAGTTTCAGCCAATCAGGACACTTCTCAATATTTTTCCTTTTTAAATACCCAGGTATTTTAGAGGTATTTTACGTTTCAGTAGAAATACTCAAAATCTGGAAAAGGTATTTTGAAAACTCTGCTTGATGCGCGACTCCTACATCAAGAATATGTATTGTATTGGTCTGTGTTGGGAAGGTTTTATGAAGTTTCGGTAGTTGACAAAAATGGCAAATGAAGAGAGTTAGGTTAAACAAATGAACGGTGGCCGGCGAGATATTTAATTACGTAAACACCGCTTGTTTTTAGTTGTAAAAACGTCAAACGTGAACATGATTGAGTCAATCACGCATAGTTTTTTGTTTAATGTATTCACATTTACTCAAAAAATAGGTACGTACACTTGAGTACTGAGTAAATACGTTTACGTTTCCTCTAAAAAAGTACCTGGACTCGTTTTCACGTATACTTTTTGCTAGTACTTGAGTACACAAAACGTATTTCGGTACGCAAAACGCGTTGCAAAAGGCAAATGGTACATTTTGAGAATGTGAGAATACATACGCAGATTACGCGTTCTCAGTTGCTTGTTTACAAATTTTTTCAAAGTTGCTGCGGTTTGAACGTCTATAGCACTGGCAAAATAGGCGCGATGGAAAACAAAACTGTTGTCACCGTAAACAGATGACCTATAGAAACATGAGAACCTGCGCCTCAGTGCATGTCAACTCTGAGGGCATGTGACTCTCAGTGCACGTAAACTCCCAGTGCACTTTAACTCACAATGCATGTAGACTCTCAGTGCACGTAAACTCCCAGTGCACTTTAACTCACAATGCATGTAGACTCTCAGTGCACGTAAACTCCCAGTGCACTTTAATTCCCAATCCATTTAAATAGACTCTCAGTGCACATAAACTCCCAGTGCACTTTAACTCCCAATCCATGTAGACTCTCAGTGCATGTAAACACCCACTGCATGTATGGAGGGTACAAACCCCTGGAGGGGCCCAAATACAGTAATCCGCACCACACAACAAACAGGGTGAATACATGCACTGAGAGTTCACATGCACTTGGAGTCTACATGCACTGAGAGTTTATGTGTACTGGGAGTCTACATGCACTGGGAGTAGACCTTCACGGACTGAGAGCCTTGATGCACTGGAGTTGATACCGAGAGTTTCAGCCAATCAGGACACTTCTCAATATTTTTTTCTTTTTAAATACCCAGGTATTTTAGAGTTATTTTACGTTTCAGTAGAAATACTCAAAATCTGGAAAAGGTATTTTGAAAACTCCGCTCGATGCGTGACTCCTACATCAAGAATATGTATTGTATCGGTCTGTGTTGGGAAGGTTTTATGAAGTTTTGGTAGTTGACAAAAATGGGCTATGAATGTTGACGCTTTCTTGCAACTTGTGAATGATCACTGATTCAACCTCGAAAAGAAACGATCTCGATGTGTATCTAGTAAATTGTAATGATGTATAACTACAACTATAAATGTAACTGCACGTGGTGTTATAGTTTATTATTATCTGTGACCAGAATGTGTCTTGTAAATTTCCCTGTAGTTGGTGTGGGTGGTGTGGGGTCGCTTTTAAATGCAAGCTCTGCCATGCCACACCTCTCAATTTCACTTGCTGTATTACTTTTTACATTGTATAACTACCTTGCCTTTTTGAAAATTCACATTATTTGCATTTCAAAATTCACACGTTATAACGTTGCCTTGTTAAGTCAATTGCTATTTTGAGTTATGGGTGTGGTTATGTGTTTGTGACAGTTTTCATTGTTGTGGTATTACCCGTTTGACACGCGCCGGCAGTGTGGTAATAAAGTTGATTTGATTTGATTTGACTGTTTACATGAAAGTGAGACGCATATGCATGATCAAAACAAAGTTGCCACAAACGCCTCAATTTCATCTTGTTTATTCAAATAAATATTATCAAGATTCAATTTTTACACCATCTCTTCACTAAAAATCTGTACTAGAGTGAAGATGTCTCTAGGGATTCCTGCCTACTTCTTATCCATCAATATTCTCATCCTTTAAAAAATATCAGCGTTCCACTTTTCGAAAAAGTAGGCAGATTGAAAAAATCATTTTTCCATCCCATTCGAAAGCAGATACAAGTAAAATCAATAAACAACATAAATATTTTTAAAAAATAAAATAATACTTTCAGCCGCGCCATATAACATCACTGCGCCAGTTTCTCGCAGACGTACATGCAGAAGTGGTTCCTGGGCGCGGTGCACTTGACGTCGTTGATGGTTTGCTTCATGGAGGACCCGTTGCCGTTCATCTCCAGGCAGTGCTCCACCCCCTCCCCGTGCGGCCAGTTGTCTGGCGCGCCTGCAAGGTGGCCGGGGTAGTGGTGGAAAAAGCGCCAGGACTATGGCGCCAAGCGCCAAAAGCGTCATGGCGCTTTTCCGAACCCCAGCGCCAAGCGCCAATGGCGACAGAGCAAAGTGGCGCCAAGCGCCAGAAGCGCCGTAGCGCTTTTTTGCTTTGGCGCTAGCGCTAGGCGCCATCGCCATGGCGCTTTTCCATCACTAGCCGGGGGTGAAATAACAGATAGGGTGTCAACTTCAATTTTGCGTTTTGTAAAGGCAGATCGAAGACTCCATGGCGCCATTCCATCAAAACTACTAACCACTAACGATGGCAAAAAAAGATTTGAAAATTCGAAAACATTTTCGAATTTTTCAGGAATTTTTCGAATTTTTATTTCACCCCTAGAAAAAAAACTTAAAAATCGATTTTTTTCTTCAAAAAATTCGAAAATTCAAAAATACTTTTTGAATTTTTCAGGCAATTCAAGGCACTCTTAAGTTCAACGTACTAAATACAACGACAATTGATACGCGGGGGTTATGAAAAAGCGAAACAAAACAAAAAAAAACATCCAAAAACGTTGAAATGTAAACTGCCCTGTAAAATGTGAAATGTCATGCAAAGTGTCAAAAGTTATGAAAATGCCATGGAAAAATGGCTAACGTTTTTGGATGTTTTTTTTGTTTTGTTTCGCTTTTTCATAACCCCCGCGTATCAATTGTCGTTGTATTTAGTACGTTGAACTTAAGAGTGCCTTGAATTGCCTGAAAAATTCAAAAAGTATTTTTGAATTTTCGAAATGTGAAATGTCATGCAAAGTGTCAAAAGTTATGAAAATGCCATGGAAAAATGGCTAACATGTTTGCCATTTTTTACAGCATTTCCATGACTTTAGACACTTTGCATAACATTTGACATTTCACAGAGCATTTTACAGGTGTCTGAGACTGCACATAGGAACTGCACATGTTTACAAGTAAAATAGATGTGATCAAAGATATACTCCAGCGACATTACACTTTAAAACGAAACCTACCATATCCCATCTGAACAAAAGAACAAACATGAAAAATTTTCATCATATTAATCAAATTGCTTTGATAAATGATGGAAAAATTTTTGTTTGTTCTTTTATTCAGTTGGGTTATGGTAGATTTCATTGTAGGTGTAATGTCGCTGGAGTATAAGAGTGGTTTTGAGTATTGGTTTGAGAAGTACCCATATTTCATGCAGTTAGCACTGTATGCACTGAGTACGCTCAGTGTGCTATACTCAGGGGACATTACACCCTACATTTTTCTGGTGGTAACACTCCATCATGACGTCATAACCGCAGTCTGCAGTGAACTTACGGCTGACTGAACTGGTTTGTAGTCAGGATGAAATGTGGTGGAGTGGTGGATCAGTTCACAAGTTTTCAGTTGGCTGTCTGCCAGCCAAAGTTATAAATCATATCTATTTGTAGATTAGCATGTCTGCCGAGTATAGCCACTTCCAAAACAGTCCAAATTCTGTGTTTAAAGCTTCAGATTCAATATTTTTCCAAAAAAATGCAAAAAATTTTTGAAAAAATTCGAAAAATAGCCAAAAAAAATTGAAAATTGCCAAAAAAGATTCTAAAATTCAAAAATTAAATTCAAAATTCGAAAATTAATTTCAGGAAAAATATGAAAATTCAAAAATTCATTTTGGAAAAAACACTTAAAGATTTAAAACTTTTTTGGGGGGGTTTGCCATCGTTACTCACCACTTACCAGGAGCAAACTTCTTCTTTGCATATGTAAAATCAGCATCATCAGTGAAATAGAATTCCATTGGCTTCTTGCCAATGTCTGAGCCATCCATCCAGAAGTTGTCTTTAGTTCCGCTCTGAAAGCGTTTAGTATAAATTAAGATCCAAGTTTCATATACCGTGTCTAAATACCTCCAGGGGGGTTATTTTTTCATAGTGAGAATTTTGAGGGGGTTCAAAGGAGGGGGATATTTCGAGGGGGGGGGGTATTTCGACGATATACGGTATTTATGTTGTGTTTTGAAAAGCTGGGCTATTTCTCAAAAACAACAAATGTGTCGAGTCGTGAGACCTACATGGAATTTCATTTTGCACACATAAATTTCCAGACACAGTGTCTAACCTCCTTCATCAGATCGATCATGTGGAAGTACTCTGCATTTTCAACGAAGTTAGCCAGCTGGGCGCCCTCGGCCTGGCAGGCCCTGCCAGCATCCATCTGGCTCCGCTTGCCAGCAACTGCCTTGTAGCACATGCCTCTCTTGCTCAGGAAGGCCAGCGTGTAGCCTGGCTTGTAGTTCTTTTCTGTTGCACTTGTAGCGCTATCGATTGTACAGGGTGGTGCAATTCATGCGCTACTTTTGTTTTTGTTTTGATAAATCTGTGATATATCTGAATTTGACAGAAATCTGATTGTCAATCTGCGCAAAGCGCTTATGCTTTGACAGGGAGCCAAGTGTTGACCCAGATTATTTGATGGGAAAAAAACGCCAGAAATATGTATAATTTGCGAGAAATTGAAAATATTAATACAAATTTTTCAGGCTAAAAAGCACCTTATAATGGGCATTTTTTCCATGTTTATTAAAAAAAACAACCCACACATGATTTGCACCACTACGCACTCGTCGTCAGCGCAACACTCTTCGTAGTTGCCAACTGCGTACTGGTTGCCACTGCGGCAGTGCTCTTTGTAGTTGCCGCTTCGCTGGTGGCCGCTGTGGGAAGTGCAGTCTGCTGAGTGGGGTTGGGAATTGCGCCGCCGCCCGTGCCCCCGGTCATGCAGATGAACCGCTTGGGCGTGTCGCAGTTTGCGTTCTGCACCACCGGCAGCCAGCTGTTTCGCTTGAAGAAAACCTCGATGCAGTCGTGTTTGCCCGCTGCGCGAATGAGGTATTAGAGATAGAGCGAGAGAAAAGATAGTATGCGGGAATCGAAAAGAAATGCCGTATGATTAGAAGCAAATAACATATTTACAGGGTGCGGCAAATTAGACCTACGCTCTAGATTTCTAATAACTTGTCACCGGGTGGTCGGATTGACATCAAATTTTAGGTCAACATTAACAACTAAATAGGAAAGGATCCCTGAAAATATTGCAGCGATAGCTCAACGTGTTCTCAATTTATTTTTCTTGCAAACACCAATAATTGTCACTTCAATACCACCTCGCTTCTTGATCAATTACGCAAGCGCCCGCAGATTTTCTTGGCGGCAAGACGGATTAGTGGACGGCGTGCACGCACTTAGCCACGCCGCTTTAAAAAAAACAACTGCAAAACCATCCTGATCCCGAAAAAGTCGATTCAGTTTGAACACGTTTGAACCTCCGTTTGAGGTGGTGGTAAAAGGACAATTTATTGCACGTTTGTGTGAATAACTTGAGAACGAGTGGAGCTATCGCTGCCCTATTTTCAGGAATTATTGCCTATTTAGTTGTTAATGTTGACCTAAAATGTGGCGTTAATCCGACCACCCAATGACAAGTTATTCGAAATCTAGAGCGTGTGTCTTAATTGCCGCACCCTGTACAAACAAGCTCACTATACATACCCTTAACCCTCTGGCTGAGTATCTCCTTCATATACCCATTAATCACTGTGCCATCAGAATACACAAACTGTCCCTCTTGTTTCAAATCGCTGCCATCTAGGAAAAAACCAAGATTGCCATTTGCTTCATGTCTTGCCAGCGTTCTGATGTGTTCCATGTCCTCTCTGTTTCTGATGATGGCCAGCTGGGCACCTTCGCTCTTGCAGTGGGCAGCGGCTTGGTCTTGCGGCATCACCTGGTACACTGCTCTGTGATTCGCATAGAAATGGGTGACTTTGAGATAGATAAATACTATAAAATATTGCTGCAACATTACTTGAAGCAGGTGCCCTTGGTGCCACCAGGTGAATAGAACTGTTTGCATTGAGTTTCGGCCTTTTTGACAGCTTTCCCTGGCTGGCACTGATACATGCATGCGTATGGGATGGCTTTCTTGCACCAGTAATCGACCATTCTGTCATTTATGCCATGGCGCATGGCACACCTCACTCTGATGTTGTGGCTAAAGTACTGGCCAACGTGCCTTGCGGGTCTTCCTGCAATTTCACCAACATTATGTTTTGAATAATCCCCCAAAGTAGTGTGAAATGTTGGAACCTAAATGCAAGCTTACCCGTTGTCCACATGTCATATTGGAATTTATTCATACTTTGTCCATCTGGGGTGATCCAGTTGCCAGCTGAGAGCTCATCACTCAGACCCAGCCAGAATGACCAGCCGCCATTGAATCCCTGCAAAAGTTACTAACAAGTTATGATGACTGTGATTAGCATTGAAAAAAATGGCAGATTTTGAGAAAATATAATTAAATATTATCTCAGAAAATCTCTCAAGAAAAAAATATAATTAAATCTCTTGGGTCATTTTCAAAAATATAATTAAATCTCTGAGAAAATCTCTTGCCATCAAAAAAATCTCAGAAAATCTCTCAGCTTCAATTATGATTTAATCGATAGGTATCTCTCATGGTGTTTGAACCAGAGGCCTTTGTTTGAGTATATGTTAAGCACCGTATGTGTTGTTTCAGCTTTTACTACCACATATACTCGGCGTACATGATACTCTGCCCTCGCACTGATTTATGTCTCGTGTTGGAAGCGTGCCAATGATTGTTAAGTCATGCGATTTCCGTAAAAAGATGGATGTGAATATGTTAATGAATAACATTTTAACAACAATCAATTTTGTCATCTTTTTATGAAACTCGCACGCTCTAACCATCGTTGGCACACTTTCAGCGGGAATCACGCATGCAGGGTGTAAAGTAACCGGAGTATACTACCGCCTACTATCTAAATAATCAACAAAAATATAAATTAGGTACATTATTCCTCAATATAATACATTACTTTCACGTGTGAAGATCGAAACAGTATTTATCAGATGACTTTTTTCACCAAATTTTGGTAACTGCATTTGCACAGCATTCAGTCAACTTTATAGTTCTTAAAACATATTTACATTTACTCAAAAATGCATATACTAGAGTACTGAGTAAATACATTTACATTTCCTCTGAACAAGTACCAGTACTTTCGTTTATGTATTCTTTTTGAAAGTATTCGAGTACACAGAATGTATTTCAGATACCTAGACTTTTTATAGGCTCTTTCATGCTATATAACAGAAAAAAAGGAGAGAAGAAACCTAAAATAGGACTAAAAATAACCAAAACTGGGTATATTAGCACATATATAGTTAAAAATAACTGAAAATAAGCAAGAAAAGCACATGAACTAGTGAATTTGAAGGTGAAAATGGACAAATATAGAGAGATTTTCTTGGGAGATTTTCTCAATCAGGAAAAAATATAATTAAATCTTTCTGGCAAATCGTGGAAAAAATATAAATCTCAGAAAATCTTATATTTTCTGAGATTTTTTAAATATAAATCTCCCAGAGATTTTTTCAATGCTAACTGTGATAAAATGATTGGGATTGCTGGCTACATGCCAACAATAGTGATTGTATAATCCAGTGTCACAAAGCACCATTGCGTGGGCTAACTAGTGATAAAAGTTATTAAACTTTGTGTAAAATGAGCACACATGCTTGATGTGATACTGAGCATGTGACATAAGGGTTTTGATTTCACGGTTCTAATTTCAGATGGTTCCACTTTAATGGATTTTTTCTGAACCCAAATGACAAGTGGTTAATGTCAATTAATCAATGTCCAGTTGGTATTACCATTGAGTCAGAAATGTCAAGTGATAACTTTTAGGTGATAAATGTCAAGTGTTTGGTGCAAAGTGATCAATGTCATGTAGCAAATATCAATACATAAATGTCAGTTGATTTATGACAAGTGGGTATTGTTACGTCAGAAATGTCAAGTGATAACATTTAAGTGATAAATGTCAAGTTGGTAGTGCCAAGTGGTCAATGCTGAGTGGTGAGTGCATGTCCAGTAATTTATGACTTACATTGGCAGAATGCAAACAATAAGCAGTTTAGGTAACATGGTAAGTTGGTAACATGAAGCAGTGGACCTTAGTCTTTCTCATGGCAGCGAAGAGACCCTGGTGCTCTGCTCTGTCAACAAATGTGGCCAGGGTGGCGCCCTCCTCCTCGCAAGCCAGCTGGGCTCCCTGCCATGTTTTCCAAGTGTTTCTGGGGGTGCCTACCAGCTTGTAGCACATGCCCCTGCTGCCGCCAGCCTGTCAAGTGCACATATGTAGTGTAGGAAAAGAGCCAGAAAATATGGCCCAAGTGCCAATAGCACCATGTCACCATTCAAAAACAGAGTGCCAGGTGCCAAGGGTGCCAAGAAATAGCGCCATGGCGTGGCGATCTTTGGCTCCAGTTAATGGCGCCATTCATCACTGCACACAACTCAGGGTATGCACCGTATTACCTCGAAATACCCCCAGGGGGTTTATTATTTCGCCAGCAAAATTTGAGGCGGGATAATTCGAGGGGGGGGGGGGTTATTCGAGGGGGGGGGGGGTCTATTATTTCGCCAGAAATTTTCAGAAATTGCGCATACTCAGACGTAGAAAAATCAAGCAATTACAGAGATGTATATGTGTTTTTAGGCAAATATAACTGTATATACACATAAACCCTTCCCTAACATCACTCAATCATCAGTTTGAACGTGTGTTCTGACTTGTACAGATCACAAACTGCGGTATTTGCCATGTACGTTCACGATACACTCAATTTTAGGGGGGGTATTTCGAGGGGGGGGGGGTTTATAATTACCTCAGCCGAAATTTAGGGGGGGGGTATTTCGAGGGGGGGGGGTTAATTCAAGGGGGGAATAATTCGAGGTAATACGGTATACCTAGTTTCTATCACACGTGTGGCTAAATGAGACTGTTTAGATCGTCGGAGGTAGTGATGGAAAAAGCGCCAGGCTTCCGGCGCCAAGTGCCAAAAGCGCCATGGCGCTTTTCTGATGCTGGCGCCAAGCGCCAATGGCGCCAGAGCAAAATGGCGCCAAGCGCCAAAAGCGCCATGGCGCTTTTCTGAACCTCAGCGCCAAGCGCCAATGGCGCCAGAGGGTAATGGCGCCAAGCGCCAATAGCGCCAGCGCCAAAAAATTTGTTCCGCAATTTGATGGTAGAAAAATGAGTGCATAACTGTGTGAACTTTTGCCCATCAAAACAACCACTACAATGTTAAAAAATGTTTAAATGCCCAGAGATATATTTTTCAGTCAAACATCATGACTGGGGAACTTTCAACGGGGAGATCTTTGTTTCTCACAGCTAAAAGCTGGAGTGATTTAAGGGGCGTATATAGCCATAAACAGTTGAAAATAGGTGATAATACACGCTAAAGATGATGATTTTGAAGTCTGAAAAATCACGATAGTGATTTTTAAGGTGAATACTATAAAAAGTATGAAAATCAGCATTTTTTTGTGAAAATTGGGGCAAAATTTCTCTAATAATCGGTCCGTATCTGGTCGCAGGTTGATTGGGGGGCTCGAGGGATAGTAGCCTAAAATTATGTTTCAAGTTAGATAGATAGCTGAGCGGCCCTGGGGGTGGATAGATAACTGCAGCATTTAAGGGTAACTCACCCGTCCCCCCTCCAACCCCCGCCAGACTGAGCCTCTGATTTAGACACAGAAAGAATTGGGAGCAAAGCATAAAAGGGGATTTATCGCCAGCACATTTTAACACCTTTGCTTTTATTCGATGTAGGTACCTATATAAAGGCTGCCCTAAAATTAACTTATATTTATTCATTTGTCCTCAAAATTGATCAACTGGAATGGCGATTTCACCGTATTATAACAATTTCATATACTCATGGTTGGCGCTTTTTTGGCGCCATTTAAAATGCCGGCGCCAGGCGCCAATAGCGCCACCGGAAAATGGCGCCAAGCGCCAAAAGCGCCATGGCGCTTTCACAGACTCCAGCGCCAAGCGCCAATGGCGCCAGAGCGTTTTAGCGCCAAGCGCCAAAAGCGCCATGGCGCTTTTTGCTTTGGCGCTAGCGCCAGGCGCCAGCGCCATGGCGCTTTTCCATCACTAGTCGGAGGCTATCTTTGTGGCAGAGTTGTACAAATACTGGTATTTTTGGAAAACGTAAACGTAAACATAAATACCTTTTCTAAATTGTGAGTATCAATACTGAAAATAAAAAATACTTCTAAAATACCCGGGTCAACGTAAAAAAAACGTAAACATAAAAATTTATTTGAAGTGCACCACCCATGATCGAGTGCATTGAAAAACACTTTTGTTTTTCCTATTTCAACCATTTCTCTGCTAATACGATCACATTCTTGCTTACCTATGTTATTTATCAAACAATTGAGAAGATAATTGGCCAAAACATAAATTGTACGTATTGTATCAGAAAAAAGTTAAAAAATGTACTGTTTTTGTGCATTTTCCATACAATTTTTACGTTTTCTCTGGTAACCGGGTAATTGTGTCAGGAAAACGTAACAAAATGATGTGGTATTTTTGGAAAACGTAAACGTAAACGTAGATATAAATACCCAAATAACCGGGTTTTTTGAGTAAACGTAAATACGTTTTTCCAACTCTGCTTTATGGCACAGCTCACGTGATACTAATCAATAGCACCCAGCTGCTACTGTGGGTCGAGCGGTTAGCATGCCTGCGCTTTATCTGGTAGTCTTTCGTCCTTGGTTCAAATCCCACTGGTGGTGGTGCAAATTTTGCACTGTATTTTTTTATTTACACATACACTGAAACCTAGATGGAAGCAAGCTAAAGCAATCTGTGTGGATTTCATCAGTTGCTTGACCATAAATGTGAATGTGTAAATACTGTATATCCCTGAATAAGACTAGAAACTCACTGGAAAATAACCAGGCTTAATACCCCTTCTCGTTGGTAGTACGGCTGCTGTATTCCCTGGAATTATGTTATCCTGACACTTTTGCTTTTTCTTCTGTGGCTCGCAGTTGTACATGCAAACAAATCTTCTCTGCTGATTGCAAGTGGTTTCATGTATGATTGGTATGACTGGTAGACCCTTGCTAAAATAGATCAATGCACATTGTTTGTTTTGTGCTGAAAACATTCAAAAAATTGAGCTTTTTTTGATTTATGGGTCAGAAGTTTTTTGAGTAAACCCCATTTCCTCATTACAAACCTTTGGCTCTGGAAAGAAACAATTCCTTCATCAAGCCATGAATGGGGCAGTGGTCAGACATGGTGTAATTTCCATTGCCGCCAGGATCGCTGCCATCGATCCAGAATGAGAACCTGCCATCCCTCTCATATCTCATCAGATTCTTGACGTGCTCCATTTCGTTTCTGTCGGAGATGGATGCCAGCTGGGCACCCTCCCCCTTGCAGTAGGCGCTCGCCTGTGCCTGGTCCATGGGCTTGTACACTGCTCTGTAATGACCATTTTATGGTGTTGTTCAGTAACTTTGGAAGGTACATGTTAAACAGTCTAAATACTATTTACTTCAGGAATAAACGCGATCTATTGGTCCCTCCAAATGTTTATGAAGCAGGGGCCAGTCCCACACCCTGTAAAATATCATGTAAAGTATAAAATGCACATTTTTTCGCTGGGCTTGTTACAATTTACATGACATTGAATTAAATCTAGCTTAGATTCCACATTTTACATGACGTTTAATATGGTGCAGTGTGGGACTGTCTCCAGTTTTTAGCAAACTTGAAGCAATTGCCCTGGCTGCCAGCTGGCGAGTAGAATGGCTTGTACTTGTCTTCTTTCAGCTTGATAGTGGCCTTTTCTGGCTCGCACTGGTACATGCACGCATATGGTATCACACTATGGCACCAGTAGTCTATGATTCTATTTGTTCTGCCCCAGCGCATGGCACATCTGACAGCCACTGCATCGCTGTTCCAGCCACCAGTGTGTCTGGCTGGCCGGCCTGCGTGCAAAATGCTCTTGGATTTCATGCACATGGGGTGTTGTGAACACATGCAAATTGAAATTTCAAATTGTCAGTGATGGTGTTTCTGAGGGCAAACCCACAATCCCACAGGCTGTGAAATGTTAGAAGTCAAATGAATTTGTCAAATGAAATGTAAAATGCATGTGTCCAAACCAGGTTTATTTTGTATCTTAGCTGGCATCTCACATTTTACCTGGCATCTTACACTATCCATGACAATAGACAAATTTTGTCTGACATTTTACGTATTTATTATTACATGGAGGGCAGCTGGCTTCTGAGCAGCAGCAGCTTGTGCACAAGTTAAATCTATTATGATAAAGAGAAACATCAATGTCTAAGTCTAGGTTGACAGTGCCAACATTCAGCACTTACTCTCCTGCCACATGGAGTCAGCATAGGGAGTGAGCACTTGTCCATCAGTTGTGATCCAGTTGCCAGCACTGAACCTGTCACTGATGCCCAGCCAGAATGACCAGCCATGATTGAATCCCTGCATGCATGCACTACTTGTTATGGTGGCATTTTCACATGGATACATGAAACATAAGATTTGGATACACATGACGCTTTACAGGGTCTGGGACTGGCACCCGGCCAGAGTCAACCTTAGTTCGTCTCATAGTGGCCATGAGAACGTTGTGCTCGTGTCTGTTGACGAACGTGGCCAGGGTGGCTCCCTCGGTCTCGCAGGCCGCCTTGGCACCCTCCCAATTCTTCCACGAGGGCCGGTGCGCGCCCACCACTTTGTAGCACATGCCCCTGCTGCCGCCTGTCTGCGATAAGAGATTGGATTTGAGAATCGCGAATTGTTGGTTGGCAGAGTTGCGAAAGCGTATTTACATTTACCCGAAATACTCGGGTATTTCGGGTATTTGTGTTTAAGCTTACCCCTCAAAAATACTGTTACGCTTTCTTACCCTTTCTGGGTGAAAAAACCCAAATAGCGTAAAAAAGCTTGTAATAAATGGTTTTTCATATTTGTGCATTGAAATGATCTAAAAAACTGTTTACCATCTACCTAAATAGCGTGTGCAAGGGTGTTCTATTAAAGGTGCCGTTCTAGTGGAGGGTGCTGTTCTATTGTTTTCGTCGGTCCGATCAAAGTTCGAACACCTGTCTTTATATTGGGAGGCGCCCTTCTGCTTCTATTGGAGGTCTGCCTTTCTATTGGAAGAAATATGGTACACTATTTTTTTATTAGGCATTTTTATTCATTTACCGGGAAATATCCTGGCTTTATTTTCCCGCTGGCTGCAGTGCCGAGCACAGCCAGAAACGCGGCAATGCACAATTTCCACATTTCTTAAAATCTTGGAATATTTTCAGATTTTTAAGTAAACTCGACGGACATTATGGAAGTCAATGCTCTACGGGATTTTCGTACAACTGCGTATATTCGTAGTTGGCACTCGTCCAAGTTACCGTTTGAGAGAATGTTACCCAGTATGAAAGATGCAGGATTTCCGTCTGCGTCACCAAAAATGGCTGCGGAATGCGATTAAGCGAACGCAATTGGTCGCTAATGGCGGCGCACACACGAGTTGACACACATGTTGATTTAATTGGATACCGCGGTCATTTTCGTTGACGAGAGCGGAAATCTAGCGTCTTTTACCTCATTTGTATTCAACGCAAAGGTAACTTGGACGCACTGGGAAGTTCATACGTTCTTTTTTGAAGGAATTCGTCGAGACTGCGACGATAAGATCCGACCTAAGACCTAACAATCTGACTTTCTACAACGATTTGTCTATCAAACTCATCTCGTTCTCGCATAAAAAGTTGGATTGAATCAAAAGTATAGTGAACCAAATGGAATCCGTCCATTCAAGTTCGAATTAAAAAAGATACGTCATTGGTAACCGAGGGCCGAATACCTGATTCGTTTCATGTCTGCCGAGTTTACTGTATCAAAAAATCAGGCGCTTGGACATTTTATATGGAAATTTTTGAAAAACAAAGTGACACGTGAAAGCGCTTGTTCAATTATATATACTAAGATAGGTACATGTCTTCTGAAAAAGCATGAAGTACTATTGGGTATGTGGAGTAATCGGTTAGTGTTACCATTTCATTGATAGTGAGCCCCTTGAATAAGCCCCCCCCCCACCCCAAAAAAGACTACATATTCATTAAAAACACCATGTTCAAATGAAAATGTCTGAAAAATATTGGTGAAAAAATAGAATGGCAGCCTCCAATAGAACGGCACCTCTAATAGGACGGCAGGTAAAAAGTTGACGAAAAAATTGAACGGCACTCTTCTATTAGAAGAAATACGGTATCCATTCTGTTGACAATTCCCAGTGATAGTTTTCTTCTAGTTTTCAATGGGTAACCGTATTTTATACAATATTACTGTTATTCTGATGTTGTCGATGAAAATGTGTTTAAATAAATAGCCACTGAAAAGAATAACTCATTTATCAATACCCCATGGGGGATAATTCAAGGAAGTATGGCATACTTTGCTTGCTCAGCTTTCAATTCAAGTCAATACTTCAATTAAATTCATTCAAATCATTGAATTTCTATCCTACTTATTGCAAGGTAAATTTTTTTCTTTCAACGTCTTCTTTCAATAAAACCATCTGCTCTCTGAATACACAAAGTTAAATTTAATTGGGAATGTTATCTCATCTTTTTGTCATTGAATCTTAAAAACTGCAATGTTCTGTCAATCTTCCACGGGGCACCCAGCAGTGGAAATCGGAAATTTTTATTTTATTTTTCACAAATTTTCGTTTTTGGAGCACAGTTGCTAAAGCCAGTGATACAGTTGATGAAAACAAAGTAAATATTTTAACTGATTGATTTTGGAAGTACTGTGGATTTGAATCGTGTTGCGATTTGAAATGTGAAATACGCGATTATGCCATTATAATTTTGTGACCGCACACCACATAACGAAATCTAACATATCACATTTTAATTGAAAA